>CACVKI010143468.1:45367-119664 GCA_902732785.1 Trichogramma evanescens | reverse complement strand
TTTTGCGATGCACATCAACAGTTTTACTTTAAATGGCGCAATTTATATTGCCCATTTTAGTTTTCGACATTTTGGAAAAGATAACGCTATGTGGTTTTTTTTAAATGTCAAAAAATCAATATTTTAATCAAATTTAGGAGCAAATATTGTCTTAAAAATATGCTCCATCGGCTTCAGAATTAACATGTACTTTTTCAAATCCTCGATGGCCCTCGCCCAAATTTGATGGGCACTATTTTTTTCAGGTTTCTGAATCAGTTGTAAGTCCCCAAAAAATTTTTTTTTTTTAATGGCAAAATATTAAAATTTCATGATATTTACTCATATATGATAGATAGATAGCGCCTGTTGATTCGATTGTAATCAATACCCGACTCGTTCAACAAATCATGTTAGTATTTATTGTAACCAATTGTGACGATTAATTACATCTCTTTTTTTGGTAATAATAACTTGAAGATTGCTCTCCAAACTGTCTGAATTTAAAATGAAATTTAAAAAAAGTACTTGCAAACGTCGTAATTTTAAATTAAAACAATGTGGCCAAATATTGAATACAGTCACCCTCTTACATGCTCAGAGCTTATCTCGTTTCAAACTTGAATAAACTTATCAACCTTTGAATGCCGTTTTTCGTCATGTAGTAAGTTGAATTTTCCCTTCAATTCATGATGCAAGCCGAGCTCGGATACAAGTATAAGTGAGCTTTGCGGGAAAATCATGCGTATAATCTATTATTCACCGTAACTCCGAGTAATATCATTTTTTCAATTGGCATATATCTATCGAAACCAAGACCTACTTCATTCATTCTCACGCAAATTCGTACTACTGTTCAAACTAATTATTTTTCATGAAAGAAAATTTAAAGCTCATTCAAGCTTAATAAGTGCTATATTCGGGTAACATTTCAGATCCTGCAATTTGCAAATTCTGAATTCTGATTGGTTGCTGCTGGAAGCAATGTACATCACACATGCGCCGGCTCTTTATTGACTAACCTGCCAAATCGAATTATCACTGTGTTGTTAAGCGAAATATTAAGGATACTTTTCTACTTTTCAAAGTTTATTACGTTTGTTTAACATTTGTAATACCAGCCGAAATGGCTGCGTTCGAAGGTACATTTTTATTTCAATATCTTTCTCAGTTGTCTTGTGAAAATGCTTATTTGATATCCATTATTTTTGTTGGTTGGTTTAAATGAAAATAACAATGAATTTTTTTTAGAAATGGGTGTGCTGCCAGAAATTTCTAAAGCCCTTGAAGAAATGGATTGGACGTGAGTAATGAATACATATTTGTTTTTGGATTTTTTACATAATTGTTGTTTTAAATTAAATAGTCTTCCAACCGATGTGCAAGCTGAAGCTATACCATTAATTCTTGGAGGTGGTGATGTTTTGATGGCTGCTGAAACTGGCAGTGGTAAAACAGGAGCTTTTTCAATACCTGTTTTGCAAATTGTCTGGGAAACTGCAAAAGACTTATTATCTGGAAAAACAAGAAAACCAACTTCTTCTCAATGTATATAATTAATTATTATCATCTGAAATGAGTCTCAATTATAATTATTGTTTTACTTTCAATGTTCATTTTTTATATTCAGCACCAATTTGGAGTTTAAGTGTTCATGATCGAAGCAATGCACTATCTATAACTTCTGATGGTCTTAGATGTCAAAGTAGAGAACAAAGGGAATGGCATGGTTGTCGAGCAACCAAAGGTGTCAAAGGTCCTGGATTATATTATTATGAAACCATCATTAATGATGAAGGTTTATGTCGAGTGGGATGGTCAAATTCTCAGGTTAGTATTTTGTTCAACTTATTCTTCAAAATTTTACTAAAATTTGTATTTATAATTAAGGCCGCTGTAGATCTAGGAACTGATAAATTTGGATGGGGCTTTGGTGGAACAGGAAAAAAATCCAACTCTAAGCAATTTGACAATTATGGTGAACCTTTTGGTAAAAATGATGTTATTGGTTGCTTGTTGGATTTAAACCAAGGAGAAATTCGATTTTGGAAGAATGGAATTGATTTAGGAACAGCTTTTAAATTGAATCATCAGCAAAAGTCTGAAGCTTTTTTTCCAGCTGTTGTGGTAAAAAATGCAGAAATAGCATTTAATTTTGGAGCACAACCTTTTAAACATCCTCCTAAAAATGGCTATGTAGCTGTATCTGCAGCCCCAGCCAATCAAATTATTTCAAATCCAAATTCTGCTAACACACAAATTCGTACTTCTGACAAATCAGTTAATAGCAAGGGCCCAAAAGCTATCATTATTGAGCCATCTCGTGAACTTGCAGAACAAACTTGCAGTCAAATTGAAAAAGTAAAAAATATTAATTTAACCATTTTTCAATGTAGAAAAAATAAATTTTAACTAAAAGTTGAATGCATCAATTTTTCCAGTGTAATAAGTATATTCAAGATCCTCCTGTATCAGTATTATTAGTTGTTGGAGGAATAAGTATTAAAGATCAAATAAATCAGTTGGGACGTGGTGTTGATATAGTAGTTGGAACTCCAGGTCGTTTAGAAGCATTAGTACAAGATGGATATGTGTCTCTGGATCAGTGCAGGTATCTATTATTTAAAATTCTATTCATTTTACTCCAAAATAAAATTTAAAATTGTCATTAGATTTTACATCCTGGATGAGGCAGATGGTCTATTAAAGCAAAATTATGGACCTATGATTGAAAGGTTACATAAGGCAATGCCAAAAATGTCAAATGAAGGAAATAGACTACAAATGATTGTTTGTTCTGCTACATTGCATGCTTTTGAAGTAAAAAAAATGGCTGTGAGTATTAATTATATTTCTCTTGGAATTAAAAAGGTGACAAAAATTAAAGTATCATAATTTTAGGAAAAACTCATGCACTTCCCTACATGGGTCGATTTGAAAGGAGAAGATGCAGTTCCAGAGACGGTACATCATGTAGTTGTAATGATAGATCCTCAAAAAGATAATTCTTGGCAGCATATGAGAAGACACATTCAGACCGATGGTGTTCATTTACAAGATAATCATAGAGCCATTCAAACAGCAGGCATTTATCTTTTATCATCTTAAACAGTATTTTTTCCTTCATTTTATTCACAAAATGAATTCTATTTCAGAGGCCAAGTCTGAAGCTGTTAAGATACTCAAAGGAGAATACTGTCTCAGAGCTATTAGAGAACATAATATGGATAGAGCAATTATTTTCTGTCGTACTAAAATGGACTGTGACAATTTGAAACGATTTTTAGATGGCATTCAGGATAGAGAATTGTCTAGCGTTTGTTTTCATGGCGATCGTAAGCCCGATGAACGAAGAAATAATCTCAATAAATTTAAACGCGAAGAAGTTAGATTTTTAATTTGCACCGATGTAGCAGCTAGAGGACTCGATATTTCGGGCTTACCTTTTAGTGAGTATTTTAGCAATCTATCACAAGAATGAACAATTATAGAAAAATATTCTTTCTAGTTATCAACATGACCCTGCCCGACGAAAAAACGAACTATGTCCACCGCATCGGTCGAGTTGGTCGAGCAGAGAGAATGGGTTTAGCCATATCATTAGTATCCAGCGTACCTGAGAAAGTTTGGTATCACGGTGAATGGTGTTCATCTAGGGGTCGTAATTGTTCTAATACTAACCTTACTGAGCAAGGTGGTTGCTGCATTTGGTACAACGAACCGAGAGTATTTATTTTTGAATAAATGATTTCTCATATCTTTGAAATAGATTATAATAAAGTAAATTATAATACAAATGATTTTTTAATTTTCTTTTAGCTTTTAGCCGAAATTGAAGATCACTTAAATATAACAATACAAATTGTAGATAAAGACTTGAAAATACCCATGAACGAATTTGATGGGAAAGTTGTGTATGGTGAAAAACAATTGAACAGAGGTATGACTAATTTTTTGGGCAAATTATTTTTTTACAATGAACAATGTAATAATTAGTGAATCTTAATTGCTTATAATTAGGTTCAAACTACGATTATCACGTACAAGAAATTACGCCATCAGTTGTGCATCTTCAGCGTTTAGAAGCTGAAGCTCAAGAAACATATTTAAAGAGATTTCATTTAGTTGCATAAAATTTATTAAAAATCCGTGAAAATTTTAATATTTTTAATACCAACAAGTGTAATTTGCAAAAAAATAATGAAGAATTTTAATAATAAGTTATCAGTTAAAGCATGGATGGGCAAAATAAATGTAATCATACTGCCTTTTTGTTGTATCTCGTTTTTTTTATATATTATTATTCTTTTGTTGTTTTCCTTCTTCATAGTGGATCTTAACATATAATATTATCATTATAATGATTTTCTTGAGTGTCTGTGTTTTTATTTGTTTCTGCTCATTTTCAATCGCTGCGCAGAAAGGGCTTATAATATATATATATCTTTATAACATAGTTTTATATTCACCATTATATGTATTTATTTCAATCGTTGATGCGCTGTGTCTTTTATCATCAGTTCCATAATTTTTTTACGTTGCGCCAACAATATTTTTTTGTTTATTACGTTTTGTTGATTCACAGTGGACATTCCATGAATTGAGAGAAGATCATCTCGCGAGGAAAATAAGTGGAAAAATGAATTGCCTATGACGCATAAGTGAACGTTGATTATTGGCTAATTTTTCGAGAGGGTGGAGTTCAAGAGACAGAGATAAAGTATGAGCGACGATGAAATACGGAGGAGACATGGTGTTACCGATGCGTCCTCGCGTAAGCCATCGTCTCTTGAATAACGTTATACATATGCAACTCAAACGTGTTTTGTTCGAGGCCAAAAATATATCTCCTAATGTGCCAATCAAATAATCAATGAGTTTTCTAAAAACTTTGAAAAGCTAAATGCACGTACATGTTTACGTATTTGTATATATCAATATTCACATAATTATTATTCAGTATCTTTGTTTCTTGTCCTCTAATTTTATCACGCACTCGATGAAATCCTCGCGCAAATTTTTAATTCATTTCTTAGTATTTGCTCCTTTATCATTTATCTTGACAACAATCAGATAAATTGTAAATTGCCGAATTTTAATATATTATATATATATATATTTCTTTTTTTTTGACAATCGTCGTAATCGTGATAAATCTTGCACACGCGCATCTTGTTTGTTTATGTGTAAAGTCTGTATTTTTGGCGCAATCCGCTAATCGCAGTTTTTTTAATTACACGCGCTTACGCAGACTCACGTAAAAATGGCACGCACAGCGATCATATTATTTAAGAAAAGAAAAAAGTATAACAAAGTTTGCTCCCACGCCGCATTGTATGGATTCGAAGACAACATTTATGTGTGCACACTCTCACAGCTCACCCTCATGCGTATGAACTCGCACTCGCACATATATCACGGGCTAGTAATTATTTCATTATGTTCTTTTAGTATAAATAATGTTTACCGATGACTAATTTTTCTTTCTAATCACATATCCATTCATTGTTACACTTAGTTTCCGCATTGTAATAGTATATATTGGTGTATGGACAATACAGAAAAAAGTGAGATTGATTTCAAAGATAGGATGAGGAAGGATGAGATTTTTTATACTTTCTCTATCTAAACGGAGCACGCAGTTATTATAACATTATCACTTATATTTTATACTTCATTAGTTTTCTTCCGTCTCTTTTATTTATACATTTATATTATAATTAATATAAACAATCGTGTTAGCCGTACCATATAATTCATAATTATAAACATTATTATAAGAACATTCATAAAAATTATGATGAAAATATAAATAATAATGATATAAGCAACAAACTCATCAGTGGTTAGTTGTGATAAAAAACGTACGATTGATGCATTTGGTAAAAATGATTGCGCGAGACATTTGTGACAGACGAAATTAATAATTATGCACACATTTATTCATGGTATTTATGTAGGAAAAAGTCGAGTCAATATTTTTTTTTCTTCGTACTCCTTTACTTACTCCTCACTAGAAATTTTTTATCAAACAGTCTTGCGGAGATTTTCAATATTTTTTATCTCAACCCAGTCAAATCGAGTCAAATTGAGAGAGAACAATTTGTATATGATACACGTATGAGTACAATCGAAGCGAATGTTATAGCGGCTTTCGAGAAGTGTTTTATGGTTGTTTAAATTTTTTTTTTCTAATTGACGTTGGAATTTTATACAACTTCGAAAATTTGCCCCACATCAATGACTTTGATTACTTTTGATTTTACTTATTGATAAAATAAACGTGGATGAACGTATATAGATATATAAATATATACATGTATTATATTGCAACAAAAATCACAACTGCTTATAAATCATAATATTTATATTTAATATATTTTTGGTCATCTAAGTTATGATCAGTTGAAAATAAAAAGATAAATTACATTACAATCAAGAAGTATACCACATTCTGTTTGCGATAACGCTTGTACGCGCTTTTTGATTCTCGAACATGATTATTTTTTAGCCAAATTGTGCCAATACAATAAATATATTGTCGCGTTTGCAGTACGAATAGTATGTTCTGGCAAGACTCGATTATAAACGATATTTAAAATCGATTGAGTGTTAATCTAAAACTAAAGCCCTTAGTATTTGGTTTGATGTTTCAAACAGTGAATATATTTTTATGTTGTGAAATTAATTATTGACAATTAAAATTCGATTTGTGTATCATTTTCAGTTAAATGAAAAATTTAACAGCACGGCCAAGCAAAATCGACGTACAGTTTTTTATCTAAAAAAATTATTTTATTCAAATAAGAAATATCTTAACAATGTCTCTTTTCATTAGCCAACAGTTTATCAAAAAATTCAACAGACAGATGTTTGCGTGTAAACAAATTTTCGTAAATACAGTATTTAAAATAAGCGAACTTATTATTGATCAACGACGAAATAAAATGTAAACACAAAAACGAAATATACAATCATAGACAACAAAATAGATTTCGGCAGTTCTCTTAATAATAGTCATAAAATGATAACATAATCATAATGTATAATAATAATAAAATATTAAAAATCAATAGCGATAAGCGTTATCTTTTTTCTTTTTGTAACATATACACGTATAATAATAGTTTGTATTTATAGCAGAGAAGTTATAGAAGAAAATTGGAAATTGCACTTCATGCAGCATGATTATCGATTAAAGTAAAAGCAATCAGTTTCGACTTCTCTATGTAAAATTGCAATAAACCTAAGAACTTTAATGTTCTTAAGATTGTCACAGTCGCCGGTTTTTGCGCACCTTGAAAATGGCGTATTTATATATGTATTCACCATTGAAATATACTACCATCGTGCTGTACTTTCGGTTCTATGTTTTTTTTCATTCTCAATGCCTCTTTGATCGAAAACATCGTATCGTATAATCGAGTCACGCAGCTTTGCAAAAAGAAAAAAACAGAAAAGAAGAGATCGAAATGATCAATACATATAAACGTAAATACGAAGTATGTGACATCAAATTTGGCTATAGAGATATATACACGAGACATCGAATTTGATTGGTATTCGACTTGGCTCACATACTCAACGTAAGAATCTAGACACGAGTGCAAGCAATTAGCAATCACACAAATGCAGTTATTTTTTTGCATGTTTGAGTTTACTACAATTAAAACGCTCCTCGAAATACTGTAAAATCTCACAAAATACTCATTTTCTTCACAGTAAAAAGGCGATTATATAGCTTTAAGAACACTGTGCTACAAAAACTTGGGCTCACAGTATTTCGTTCTATCTTTTCTTTTGTTCTTTTAATAGTAAAATAAATTAAATCTAGAATTTTTGTATAATAGATTACGCAATTATTTTCAAGTGTGTCCAGGTATAAATATGCCTAGAGGTGTGTGAGTTTGCGTTTGTGTTGGTGTGTAATGTGTTTAGTTGGATGACGATTTTTTTTAAATAACGAGAAGATTGGCCATAATTTAAACTATATCCAATCAAAATGGTATAGTAAAACGGAAAAAACGGATTTTACTTCCAAGATGATGCATCGTAAATCTTAAATACAGAGTCGCAGAAGAATATCAATCTGGTATTTATTTAGTGCACGTTTAAAGATTTTCCAACAAGTAAAAAAGATTCACAATAAATGTAACAAAAAGACTTTGATTTTTACAATGCAACCAAGTACGCAACGAGAATGAAGGTGTTCGAGTTATCCTCGAATGAATATTGCAATTATAACATTTCTCAAAAAGAATTTTTTCTCTCCTGAAGGTGAGTAAGGTACAGACACGGGCAATATTATTTTTTACATATAAAAAGAGATCATCAAACACTTCGACTCCAAAAATTTTCCTTCATTTTCTATGCGTAATGTGCAAAATGTCGAGAAAAATTCGCTGAAAATTCGTTTTTCTCGTTTGGACTTTATCTAAACAACTATACAAATTTATCATATTTAGCCAAGACTCGCATTTTCAAACGCGATATGACGGACAAATTGTTATTTGTTTGAACATGCTATACGTATCTTTGCTTCGACTGTGTACTTAATCGTGTAAATAAATAAGAAAAAATAATATCCGACAAAGTGTTGATTGTTTTAGTAGGTTCATACGTTCCGTATAACTTCTTGCCTGTCATTAAAATGTATTTATACGTATTTAGATGCACGTATCATGATACATCAGCATCCAAGATAAAACGTGGCCCACTAAATATTAAACTATTACAATATTTCATTGCTGTTCTTTTTACCTCTGTTTTATATTTTATTAATTTCAATCTTTTTTCTTGTACGCATATAAGTCTAAGCGATTACCCTTGGAATAATCGTATAAGTAATATATCGCAAACGTATACGTATATTTCTCACCAATTATTAATTAATAAACTTACGTACAATAGCTATTTCATTCGCACTCTGATTTTTTATTTACGCTCTAACTTTGCAATATTTAATTATTTTATAATTTATTGTTTGTTTCTTTTCATTTCAAGTTGAGTAGACGAGTTTTCATACGATAATCGTTTATTGTTATTATTATATAATATTTGTTTATATTAATTAAATGGCGTTACAAATTTTTTTGTCGTCATCGCTTGCGATGAATAATGAATCTTTTTTTTTATATATACGTGTAAATTTCCGTATGATGTGTGAAGAATGTGTGTGTATATATTTTATAATACGTATATGCTATGTAGTTTGTTTAATGTTGATGTGTGTTGTGTGAGTGTACGCTTTTTTGACGAGGTGAAAAAATGGAGAGCCCACCCAAGCTCCCCGGACCTCCCGAAAGTAGGTAAAAATGGCGTTTTATTTCATTTAATTTCATAAATATTATCGTTAGCGCACACGATCACTGGCCGCATTTGCGAGTGACTTGGATCGATCGGTGCTTATCCGGAGGTGGTTGTGCGACGGTATCGAGTAACGGTTTTGAACGATCGTACTTGAGCGCCGCCAAAGCTAATGTAGACGATGAGTGGTCGTAGTAATCTTCTGGCCACCACGACGACGTGGTTGGACAGTATGTAGCTGCTTCGACTCTATCTGGATTCATCATCAGCTCGCCGACAGTATAACAATTATCAACATTTTGACGATGATTACGATGCTCATCATAATCATAATCCAAATGACAATAATTCATAGTATTATTTTTAACACGCCATTTGAGATGTGCAGGGGCTCGAATAAGTCACAAAAGCTCGTATTGCCTGAGATGCATTCGCTGAATGATGTCCCTACAGTCGTTGAATACTCGCTTGATGTTCTCCGTATCGACGGCGCACGTAAAATGTGGATAACAGTAGTGTTTGCCGTCGCCGCTCGCCGTGCTTATGCGCTGGAAAATTTCAAGGAAAGACGTTCTAATTAATCAGCACCTCGTTGAAAATTTACGAAGGCTAGGGACAGAAACGAACTCGCGGACTGTTTCGATTTCGATTAAAAGCAATTATCACAAAGATGTACTTTTTAAGACCAACAGAGAGTAATTAGGCTTTTTGGCCGAAAAATCATAGTTTTCGCAAATAAAAATAATGATTTTTCGTACAAGTTGTGTGTTTTATGAATGAAAAATGATTTATATTCTTACTAGAAATTCGTCTCTAATAAAGTACTTGGCCCTAATGACTTCGGGTGCCTCGCCGGGATCAGCAGTGACGCCAGGCTCCGTTGGCGTGAGATACCTGCCGAAATCAGGAAAATAGTCTTCTAATTTGTGCTTGCCCGCCTTTATTTTTTCCGCGAGCAGATCTTGTTTGTTTAAAAACAAAATGACCGATATTGTGCGAAGCCACCTGGAAGAAGAAAAGACGAGGAGTTGATTGATGTAATCTAGTCGACGAAGCGAAGCAATTAGTCGCAACGAGGTTCAATCAAACGCACCGATTGTTCCAGATACTTTTGAATAAATCGAGACTCTCCCTTAAGCGAAGCTTGGTCGGATCTTCTCTGAGCACCATATTGTAGCTGCTGCATGCCGTCACAAATATAATGGCTGTAACGTCGTTGAAGCATTGTATCCACTTTCTTCGCTCGTCTCGCTGACCACCCACGTCGAACATGCTGAAAAATGTCAAACGAATGTCGAATGAATGTCAAATGAGCGCTTCGATCACAAGTCTATCGTCACAAGTCGGCTACTCACTGAAAGTTTACTTTGTCCACTTGAAATCGCGTTTCGAAGATACCGGATGTCAAAACACGACATCTAAGTATATCCTGCAACACAGTGAGCAAATTTTCATTTCAATTATTCAAAAGCCAAAAGTCGAGTAAAATTAAATGAAAAAAGGTTTTTACTTGTTCCGTGGGTGTGTAGTCTTTTTGCTTTACGATGGCTACTTTGTCTAAGAAGCTGTAAGAAAAGAACAAGTGGTGAGATTTATATGTGGTTCGATCGCAGCCGAAGGGGAGTACGGAGAGCGCGAGCACGTCGATCGAACGAAAAAGAGAATGCGAGAACGAGTCTACTTAATTTTCATTTGCTATGTTGGTCGAAAAACCAGCGGATAGCATAGGTTTACGCAAATTTTAGCACTTGCCAAACTCTTGAACGAGATTCATTAGAAGCGTTTTTATCATCGTTATAGAAGCCATGGCATTTCTCTCATTAAAAATGTTGTAAATCATAATTTTCATAGCTGCACCCTTGAAAATTTACACTTTTTAACATCCGTGTTTCGTTTAAAAAGAGAAGATAAAGTCGCAAGATGTTTGGCTTACTAAAAACTAAGTTCCGCTTAATATATTCTTGCTCCAATGATACGAGTCTTTGTAAACATCAAGACGACGAATCGCGAAGGGGCATCGTATTGAAGTAATGATCAGGAGCTTTCGCAACTTTCGTTATCAAAACATCGTCGTGATGTTATATTTTATACGGTTGTGTGTGTGTGACTGTGTCCGCTCGAGGCTATAACAATAAATGCCGTGTAATATAGATTTCGAGCTGACTCTTGCCATTGGTCAATTATTTTATTGTTGGAATTTTTCATATTTTTTCTCCCGAGTACAATGATTTAGTATTGTAAAATTGACGTGGCGCACGGGTAAACAAGGTTACTCGGGGTTTATAAAAAGATTTTTTGAGCTGCGTTGAGTTATAATAAGTCGGCGAATTGTCGGTCGGCAAGAGAACGAGCAAAGCCAAAGAGAGCGAGCTTGTAGGCTCTTATTAATACGTATTGCGAGGAGAACAATGATTATGTATACTTTTTTTCACACAAGATTTGCGATACTTTGTCGAATGCGTTTGCTCGTTCTTGACAAGAAGATGCTCAGACAAAGTATGACACGAGCCTATGCAAGCGTACTTTTTACTTTTGTTCAACCAAATAAAATAAACCAACACGAATGCAAGTGGAAAAAAGCCGCTTGAAGCAGTATTTTAGTAAAATAATAAATTATGTTGTAATTAAACTAGTATTTCATTAGAAGGGCTCGAAACAAGAGCTCATCGCTGTTGAGCGCGTTGAGTAGAAAAAGATGAATAGCTCTGTTTTTTACTCAAGTTTAGCTTTAATTTTGTTTACACAAGTCCAGTCTCAATTAAGCACGAGGGAAGTAAAGAAAAATTGAAGGAAAGGATGAAAATGAAGAGAGTCGAATGTGAAAAAAGGCTGCAGGCACGAGTTAGAAATCGGAAGGCAAATGATGTGTACATGGCTTGGGTATATGTTTATATACGGAGAGTGGAGCGCATTCTGAACGACATGTATGTGTGTCGTATGTGTTTTTAATGCGTGTACAAAGTGAAATAGTCAAACGAGCAGCGATATCAAAATGAAGTGACTGGCAGAAAGAGACGCAGAGAGAGAGAGAGAGAGAGAGAAATGTGTACGAAGAGGAATGCAGCAGCGCGCTCGTATTAACGATCGAGTCTGGCTTTATAAATTGATTGATGCTCGTTTAGTTAATTGATCAAAGTTGACGAAATTACGCCGCAGAACGATGACTCGGCGCAACTGCAAGCAATATCAGAGAGAGAGAGAGGAAAGCTTATAACGTAATTCAGCAACGATCATGCAACGTTGCTCGGTCGCTATAGTTTGCTGTAAGCTCGAGCCTACGAGTATGCGAGACACGAGTCGTGTGTCAAAAAAGCCTCTGGTCGCTCTCGCTTGTTCTAAGCGAGTCGATAAGTTTAATATGCATCGATTTTGTTTCCCATAGTTCGGCTCGGCCAGAGGCTTTGTGTGCGAGCAGCGAGCTCCCTTCTCCCGCAGGCCGTCGTCTCACTGCACCGAGCCAGTTATATATATACGGCGCGAGTCGCAGAGTACGCGCGGGCATGGCCAGCTACAACGAGCGCCGGCGATATTTTATTATTATTATATATATACATAGCGCGACCTTTCAATCGAGCGGCTCGATGCAATCGCAAGCGCAACAGAGAGAGAGAGAGAGAGAGAGAGAGAGAGAGACTTTTTGCGCTTCGACACATTGTCGCCGCATTCGCACGAGCAAACTTTTTTTTTTTTCAAAAAGTTTTTCCGAGCTGTATGGCGAGCAATACCATAGCTACTCTTGCGATATGTTCGTTTTATTGCAGAACGAGGTAGACGACGTTGGACTTGTCACGAGTCTCGGTAGAATACATCGAATGCAAACTAATGAATGAGTCGAGAAAACAACGAGAGATCGTTTCATCTCTGTGTTATCCGCGACTTTGGAAGAAAAAAAGAAGAATCTCACGCGAACAATGAGGAATTAGTGCCGAGGAAACACGTATTATTGTAGGTCGGGCGTGCACGAGGCACAAATTAAAAGCACATGACAGTCGAGCTGGCGAGTTCTTTTTTCTCTCTCTCTTTATTTACGTTTCGAGTCGTGGCTGCAGCAGCGTTTCGACCTCGTGTTACTCGAGAAAAATTCAAGAGAATCTCGCTCGAGTCCCAATAGATATGGGCCAAGCCAAAGAAATGCTCTCGGTCGGATGTTGGAGCTGGACGGGTCATCGACCAGTCCCTCCCTCGGCTTGTCCATTTCATCGGATTTTCGTTTCCTTTTTCACGAGATGGCATCGCTTGGCGCGAATGCATAGCTTGGCTGGCTATAGGTAAATGCACGTACACACCCAGCAAGCAGCGTGTGCATCTGTCGCGCGAGATAGCCGCGCCAAGTAAGCCGAGTCGAGAGCGCAGGCGCGTCCGCAAGCTCTCTTTCTAGCTGCCTGTCGCGCGCTGCATAGGCTGCAAGCATACACGCATCGTGCTCACGAGCACCAATCTCGATATGTGTGTGTGTGTGTGTGTGTGTGTGTGTGTGTATTATGAAAACGCTCGAGTTATTTTTAGATGGACGTTGATGAACGCTTTTTGCGCGATCTGACGCTACCGCCTGTATACTGGTACGTACGTACAGTCGTATAGGTAAACTGCCGGCTGATACGCTAAAGACCCTGTCTTATTTTTTACTTTACTTTTTTTTCGTGCTCGTTCTCCGTTCGCTCGCTACTACCTATGCAATTATGCATCGATTGTACATGTCAAGAAAGATTCGGTCACTCACTATTTGGCGCAGTCGATGAGTTGATACTCGTTACTCCTTTCGAAGCTCTGCTGCACGCCTCGGTCCTTCCAAAGCGCCTCCACCTTTTCGTAAAACTCCTGCAAGCAGAGAAAACAAAGCAATTTTTAGTGCACTGAATCAAGCTCGAGCACCTAACGAAATGACATGCAAAGAAAACGGAGCAAATGCCCGGATAACGGGTGGGATTTAGCCAAACGGGCGCATTTCTTCTTTTCGGACTACACGAGTAGTTACTTTTCGACGCATCATATTTCGACGATCGCAAATGATAATTGTAGTTGTTGTAGCCGACTCGAGCGTCGATCTTGGCGACTCGGCGACAACTCGTATGTTTGTTTGTACGTGTCGAGCGATCAATCGGCTATATAATAATTGCCTCTCGATGCATAATAATTCAGCGATATGTAGCCTCTGTACGACGCTGCGACGTGATCGCAAATAGAACAGCGACGACGCGGTGTCATTGCTTTCTCTCGTACTCTTTCTCGCTCTCCGATACCTATCCCTTATTTTCAAGCGATATGCCTATATACACCTATGTACATGTCAAGCTCTGTCTCTCTATGTAACATATATTCGTGCACGTTGATAAATTCATTCTGCACCGCCGAGAAAACGTAAACAAAGCGTAGTGTGGACGCTGCAGAACCTTTGCTACATCGTGTGCCATTGTTATTATTGTCGCGCACACTACTTATGGCCTCTACTTCGCTCTCTTTCCGCCTTTTCTCCCAACTACAGCCCATGTACCATCCGCACTATCGAACGATTCACTAAAGTTTCTCAAATTCAAAATCAAATATTTCCTAAATTTATATAATCGAAAAATCTAATTGCAATTTTGACTCTTGTGTCTTTCTCTGCTCGAGTGAGGAGGCTTAACATTGTCTCGAGTGCACGATTGACCCCAGTTGCATACTTTAAATGCATTTTTTAACGTAAAAGTGATGGTTTTCATCAACAGCCTCGATATATGGGATATACTATCTAGACATAGATATTTTTTTTATATAATATGTACAGACAGACTGACTATGCTTCTCGTGGCAATAAGCTACGTGCCGTGTTTCTGCAAGTAGCCTCTCCCTGGCTGTTTTTTGGAAGAACGACCCAAGGCTTATATCGCAAAGCAGCCACCTATAATTTGCCGCCAAGCCTGACAAAACTTGAGGCTCAATGGTCATTTGTACGTGAAGCGCGTCCATATGCGCGTGCTTACCCGAAAAACTCTATTTTCTATAGCTCGTTCCCAAAGGGCCATTTGTCGCCGCTTCTTTCTTTTATATAAATTGACTTTGATTAAATTATTACTTGAATAATGCATGTAAGCTCGCTATTTTTTACGACTGCATTGCCAAAATTACTCTTATAATAATATAAGAAAATGTTGAAATTCTTGAAATTCATCGAATGTACGAAAACCATTGATTTTCAGGGATTTTTTTCGCTATGACTCAACTAATTGAAATTTGGCCCAGAAAGGTAGTAATTACAGTTAGTATTGCAGAGGTTCACAAAGTATTACGTATATATACGCGGAATGATCGCGATAAACAAGCATATCGACAATCGAATAACAAATCGTTTTCCGAAAATGAAACTTTTTCAACGATCAAATATTCATTTCATTGATGGATGGAGAAAAGAGAAAAAAAGTGAGATAATGGTAGGTTTTATTTGAAACGAGATCTTATACATAAAATTGCATAACTCGGTGAATGATTGGTTTATTGACATTTGGATGATATTTCCAAGACAGAGAGAATCAAGTAAGCCAAGTTAAAATATATAAAATGAGTCGAAGAACGAACGAGTTGTTAATCAAATTTTGATAAAAAGCTGATTTCGCATCGGCTATCCACACGCATTTGCTTCACGGTACTCTAATTTTTCTGCAGCTAGGTTAATTCGTTTTTTATTCTAAACTTTTCGACAACTTTTATGTTACAAGCGAGTACCAATTATAGAACTGATTCATCTATTAGCTGTGTAGATACATGAGATTTAACCGTATTAAAATAGCTTGAGAAACGATTCGGAGATATCGAGCGAGCGAAGCAAAAAAGTCAGAGGGCCAGAAGAAACGAGAAACGGGAGGAAGGGAAAAAATGGCTCTTCTCCCGAGCGTCACATTAATATGCTCGCGGTATTTGCCAACGAGTCGAGTCGAGCAGCGAAATAGAGCCGGGCAAATGGCGCAAACGAGCGGCGAGAACGAGAATTATGCGCCATATATTTGTGCACGAGATAGGTGTGTTGAGTGTGTGTGTGTGTGTGTGCAGGTAGGTGTGATACGTATGCAACTAATTAAAAGCATGCGCGCCTATCGTATTTTTCTCTGCATCATTTAGCGCAGCGTCACGTTCCGTCCTACAGTGCAGCGTCCTACAAGCAAAAACACACGGCCCCCGACGAGGAGAAAAGCTCACCGCTCCCGAGCTGTCCGAGTCTCAAGCCAACGCTACTACTTGGCTAATTCGTTTCTTTAATTAATAGCTTAATTAATACATCGGCGAGCAACGATAAACAGCCATTACCAGCAAACTGTGCGAGCTGCTCGACTGTTTGCATGATTTATTTGTAGCTAAAACTTAGCCGAAAGCTGCACCGCAGTAAATTACTCATCGGTAACATCTTTTTTACCCTCGAGCTTTCGGCAAATAAAAAAGTATCAATCCAGAGCTTTCACGCTGTCTATCCTCTCTCTCTCTCACACTCTTTCCCTCGAGCAGCGAGCACGCACGCGTTCAAAAATAACTGCACGGAAAAATATTTGACAGTTTTTTTTCTTCATTTTTCAAAACGACCGTTTTATTTTCATCTCGCAAAGATATTCGCTCGTTTGCCTTTTATCCTCGGCATCGGAAATGAAAGATAAATACCACGAGCTTTCGAAGCAGTGCGAGAGAAGCCTGTACGCGCATACGCATTTCGAATCAGGATTAATCCACGTGCGAGCGCACAAACAAAACTTGTAAATAAATCGGCACATTTGAAATTTGAAAAATAAATGATTGCGCGAGCAGCCAAGGAAAGGCAACGCTTCGAATGCATTGAGTGCAAAAGAGAGAGAGAGAGAGAGAGAGAGTAACGAAAAGCCCTCAAACACGGAAGAATACGTGCCCATACATAATTTCACGCTTGGATATTTGTTGCAATGCTCTTGTTGTTGGGAAACGTGTTTATTTCACCTGCGAACCCCATTACATGTAGAGTAAAACACGCGTGTATAGCTGCGAGCGTTCGATAACAAGCCCCGAGACGGATGGCTCTTTCGTCACGTGTCGTCGATAATCGCTCTCGCGACGATGGTCCATCCGCATTCCGTCGCAGAGGCAAAAATGCGAGCACTGACCCTTATACCGTACGCGTATGCATGGCAGACAATGTTCAACATTTCACTCGCTCTCTCGGAGTTTGAAATATTTTACAATGCTTCGTGCCGATACGCTGTGTCGAATTTCAGCTCGAGCAAATGACATGGCTTAAAAACACAATGGCAAGCGAGAAATGCGTGTCCGTATTAAACTTACCGGAGGATAATCAAAGTCCGGCGAAGTTGAGACGTCGAGTACGTAATCGACTCTGCTCTGATTGGCGGGATCTTCTAACGTCACGGGCGGCGTCAATGTGTTCATCGCACTGGTTATCGTCTGCAATAATACGTTAGAATCATCAATGGTCGAGCCTTTATCGAGAGCTTTTGCTGCACTTGGCCCTTTTTTTTACTTACCACGATGGCATCCCTGATGTTTTTCTTTATATCTTCGATTTTTTGCCGTTTTTCTCTGTAATCAAAAAGTACCGAGTTAATTTCATTCGTTGAAATGTCATTTTGATGTCATAATATGGCCAGTTGAAATTAATCGTCAGATGCTCGCATGATATGAATAATAATGGCATATTAATGAGTCTATAAATGAGAGGGGACAGATTAAGCGGCAGATTTTTGAAGCGTTCAAGCGTCTTTTTTTCATCGATTTCCGCTCGTCGAAATCTCAAGTTTGACTTTTGATAAGAATCGAAAAACATCGAGCAGTGCAGACATCGAACTGTTGGTTCAGATGTTTAAGAAGTGTTTAAGAAGAGAAAAAAATTACGAGTTTACGAGCTTTACGATGGCACCGAAAGTAGGCCAAGTATAGGAGATTTGGCTGAATATTACAAGATGTGCGTAGAGAAAAAAAAAGCTAGCTTCGAAATGGAGAAAATCGTTTAATTCGGTTGATTCATGTCGCGATCTCTCGAGACACATCTGGAGACAGACGACGAATCGATAAGCGCTCGAATGTACACGATGAATGCAATTTAAAAAAGAGGCAAAATTAATCGTTCGCTAACTCAATGATTATTTACAACGAAGAAAAAGGCAGAGCAATCGCTAATGAAAACAAACGCCGTTGTATTTCGTTTGATCATAGCAGGCGTCAAGTGGCGCATTATAATGCGATACCGATGCGATATAAGCGCGCAAAGCTTATAAATGGTCGATTTAATTATATAAACGAATGTACGCGCGTGTCATTTGCTAAATGTGAGTTGGCGCAGAGCGACGAGTCGCTGGCAGTAGATCGACTCGACAATTTCCTCCTTAGCGATGACGACCGAAAGCGACGCGGTAGGCTAACGAGTCGAACTTTGTTCGAGGAACTCACGTTTCGCTGAAGCCATTGACGTGGAGTATTCTCATCTGCTTGACGATTGTGCTTTTGCCGGATTCTCCCGCACCTGCGACGAGACCAAGAGAAAGGACGAGATTAGCAATGAAATCGATGCAAATGGCTAAATAAAAGTAACGTACCGAGCAGCAGAAGCCTATGAGTGGCTCGATAGACCTGCTTATCCTTTTGGAGCTGCCTGGTGATGGCGTCGCTGCGCCTCTTTTGGTTTTTGCTGTCATCCTGGCCCTGTTTGCTGCTCTGACTGCCGAAGCACCCCATGACACAGGATAGACAGGCGAGTCCGCCGGCGGCTGCGCTCGCCGCTGCTGCCTGTACCGAAGCAGCGGCAGCGGCTGCAGCTGCAGCGGCCCCAGTACCACTGTCGCTGGCGCTCTCGGCGGCTCCAGCACCACCTGTTGTAGCCGCTTGGCCGCTTAGCAAGCCGCGTCGGGCCTGAGCCTCGTGGTCTTCCTCGTCCTCGGACTCGTTGCCTCCTCCTCCTTCTCTTTTGCTCTTGTGCTTAGGCCGCGGCGACAGCGACGACGTCGACGAATCCTGACGCTGACTGCCGCAGCTCGCAGCTACGACAGCGATATCCTCCTTCACCTGTGCCGACGACAGTGTATAGCCTTTGAGCCGTTGCCTCTTGGATCGAATGCGGCTTGGAACGAGCCAAGATCGCAGCTCCTTTGCTTCTTCTCGTCGTCGTCGACGTCGTCGTTGTTTACGACCGACCGATCGACGGCATCGCCGCTACTGGTCCGATTGATGGCAGCTTCTGCAATTTTTACATTTTTACATTTTTACATTTTACGATTGCACGCGTTTGCTTTGAAAAGAAAAAAAGGGCAAAATAATTGCAACTGTTTGCGTTCGCCTTTTCTGACTTTGGCTCTTTACTTGGAACATCGAGGCAGAGGCGAGCGGACTCGTATATTCGAGCAAATATTCGCCTCCTCTGCAGCGACTTTCCAGTCTGTCGGCGATGCCGATTCTGCCGTGCGCTGTTTTATTTTTACTTTACTAAATCCAAAGTACCGCCCGATTCGCGAGACTCTACTACTATTCCAGAGAGTACAGCAACGACGCTCTAGTATGGCAATATAGTAGTAGTGGTGCTCGACACAGTCATCACAGTCATCGACGCCGCAACTATTTACACCTACGCTAATTTTGCAATTTTGTCAAATTTTAAGAAAATCTGCTCGTCTGGCGATATCGCGCCTATAAATTTCCAATAAACTAAATATTTCACTAGGCGGACACGATTCAATTTTTCTCTTTTATTTCTTCTTTCACGGGCCTGCATCTAGATCAACGTAAAGCTCCAACTCTGGACAGATCCAGCAGCAAGGAGGAGACGAATGCTTGGACTCGAAAAAGTCATAGTCGACTTTGCCGGTCGAAATACGCGATAGGATCTGCTGCGTAAAGTCAGTAAGCGAAGGAAGCGAAGGAAGATGAGCGAACACGTAGCGAAGTTGAGCTCGCGACGGTGCAGGCAACTCGTTATCGCGTCGCCTTCTTAGTCGGATCAATCGAAGCGAAACTACTCCACTAGGCAAGTGAATTCGTTTCAAGCGCAATCCTATTGTCCTATCGCATAATCGGATTGTCTGTAGATATGGAAAAAATAATAATAGGCCGAGAAAGGAGCTGTGCGCGCATTCCGCGAGTCGGTAGGATGCTCCGACGCATTCCTTAGGTTATCGCGGCGACGAGGCTTGGGAGCACGAGAGAATGGAGAAAGGACGGTAGGCGGTGACGGCGATCATATGGTGCGTGCTTGCACAAGCTAAAAACTCACTCTCCCTCTAGGATATCTCAATAATATCCTCAATAATAAACGAGTTTTCGTCGGCAGCCAAGAGTCGTCGCACTCGTGATACGAAAACGACACCGAGCACAACTCGACTCGAAGCTTTGCTCTGAAAAACGTTTGTTTTTGTCACTGGCACTGCACACATAACTTATAACATGGCTCGTAAGATGGAAAGCACTAGTTGCAACGAGCGAGTCTCGATGACTCCTGCAACCAACATGTCGTCTGCTAGCAGCGCCTCTCGATCTCTCTCTCTCTCGGCGGACGGTGTGACAGACTCGAACTACCCTTCATCCGAGTCTATGCTATACTATGTGTGTAGCCTGCTCAGCGAGCTTTAGCTCCTTTTGGCCAGTGCAAAGCTCATCTCTAGCACTAACCTCGGCTAAAAGCTCACTTTGCAAAGAAATCAAAAGAAGAAAAACAAAACTCACCCACTATAGGCAGCTTCCTAGATAAATATACCAAGAGAGAGAACGAGAGAGAGAGAGAGAGAGAGAGAAAGATAAAGAGAGATAAGCAAAGATAAGGAGGAAAAGGCAAAGCGTAGCCAATTTATAGCGACGCGAAGGTTTTCGTTTCAACGATCACTCACTCGGTCGCGTATGCACCAACAGCTAAGAGAGTCCATATACATGCACTTGGATGTATCTCTCGTGGTCGAGATGTAGTAGTTACTTATAACATGTACACTAGATGCAGGTACATTCGCGAGCAGAGAGGCGCAGTGCGTCGGAACAGTCAGTCAACTGGTTTCGTCACATGTACACATGGGCACGGACGCGGCTGTATAGGTGAGCAAGTAGAGTCGGAGTCGGCCAGACCGCAAGAAGCTGCGCGAAACTGGCATGGAGCTACTAACTAGCAGCAGCTTCTGGAACAAGAGACGAAACGATTCGGAGGGCAAAAGTGCCGCTGCGTGTTTGCGTTTTCTCTTTCCAGTAGTTGGCTCGTCGCATTTGGCTGTCGTCGTCGCTGCGCTCGTACTCGTTTTGGCTCGCTTCGCAATTTCGCATAGATGTGTGTCTGCGAATACGGAGAGGGAGCGAGAGAGAGAACGAGTGCGAGCGCCGGTGATGGCAGTTCGGCCGTCGTCGTATATCGCGCGTACGCCCGCCGCTGCCGCTGCCGCCGCCGCCGCCGCAGCCGTGCTTCTCTCGAGCAACCAAGAGGCAATTTTCGCGAGCAAAAGCAGCAGCTATAACACATATAGACACGATCGCGGAGCCAAACTCGCTCCGAGTCAACGAGAGAGAGAGAGAGAGAGAGAGCGCCTACAGTTTCTGTTTCTGCTCCTATATTATGTGGTGCGTTATCAATCCGACTGCTCTCGCTCTCCATCTCGTTCCTTTTCACTGGCCGACCGTGCGCGATGTTCGTCAACAGAGGCGTACAAACAAAGCAAGACTCGCGAGCCGAGCGCGACGGGCCTATATACATCGAAGCTATCCTGCGCCCAACGCGATCCGTACGCGAGCTTGACTAGGCTTCTCCCGCGGCAGCTTTATAGGACGTGCCTGTGGACTCGAGACTCGAGACTGTGTGGAAGCACACCGATATCCATAGCTCGATAGCTCGGCGTCCATCTCCAGCTGATAAAAAACGTCCAACGGCACACGCCTGCTCTTCTTGCTGCTGCTTACCTATAAACGAGTAGAGCTGCCTCGTACATCAGGGAGAGTGACGAGTGCCACCGCCGACGACGACGACTCGCAGCGACTCGGGGACTGCTGGAGCTTGTACAGTGTATAACACGGGCTGCAGACGAGACTTTACGGCACTCGATCGACGCGGCTCAGGATATCTGCACAAGCACGATTAAGCACAATAACACACATAGACACACGCACGGCACGGAACGCACGCACTGGCCAGTGGGGCTGGCCACTGACACAGCGAGCAGACACAAGAGCGGAGCAGCAGCAGCAGCAGCAGCAGCACACAGATCTACCAATATATATATGCTACATACATGTATATACCCTCGCGTCGTCGTCACCGTCGCTGTCGTCGTCGTCGTCGTCGTCGTCGTCGTCGTCGTTGACTAGTCGAGTCGTCGGTGCGGCGCGAATAAAACTAACTAAGCGAATAATCTCACGTACTTGGATAGGTGCTAGCAATGGACTGCTACACGCGAGCGATATTCACGCGTGTAACACATATAACGCACGGATACACACGCATGACACATCGCTGCTACTGCTGCTGCTTATATACTGATGTTAGCTCACGCCTCGCTGTAATATATAGCCTCTGTCTATAGTCGTGGATGTATATTATATATGTATAATAAGACTCCGGACAGTCGACGGCTCGCGCGAAAAGCTGTCTTCGAGTTTCGACGATTATGACAACGTCGCTTCTCGACCGTCTACTCGACTCGGGACGGTCGGGATTCCTCGGCCTCTTCCGCTCCAGCCCCCCCTCGACTACTCGAGCTATATAATACAGTCTCGCGCTCTACGTAAGAGCTACACACCTATATGCACCAAAGCACACTGATACCTATACCTACTAGCTCTTACTTGTGTCTCCATACAACTTTATTCTCTTCTATGTCTTTACCTCTATACTTGTCGGATATACTGCACCTATATATCTATATATAATAATATAATACAATATAGGTAGATGTGTGTGTGTGTGTGTGTGTGTGTGTGTGTATATAAACGTTGCCAATTGCGATCTCGCGAACTTGCGAGATGCGACTGCGCGCCCCGCCTCGTCCTCGCGAGTCGCGACTCGCTCGCGAGCCGCACAGCAGTCGACTTGCGAATCCCTCATTTTGCCAGAGAGTCCAGCAGCGACGGCTGACGAGAGTAAAAGCGCCGCGTGTCGCCCGCTGCAGCCCGATATGCTCTCGAGTCTCGATGCAAACCTCCTATTCGCTTACCTTCTTCTCCTATATGCTTCCTCTGCTCTTTTCGCCCGTCCATTATTTCATTTGCACAATTATATTTCGTACTTCGCGTACCGATTATACCTAGTGGCTCGCTTACCAGTCAGTCGATCGCTCGTTTCGTGCTCGCCGCTCATCGCGATAGATGTCGCGGCTTTCACTAAAAACCTCCTCAGCCTCTTTTGACAATCCATTTAATTCGTATTGCGTGCTAAAGCGTCACCTACACCATTTTCTCACAACGTAACCCAAACTTTTGCCCATAAAAACTTTGAAAACTTAACTTAGCCCTAAAATAAAATATTTATAATAATTAATGATCGGAAAGTTGCAAACCAAACGACATTTTTTTACTCATTTTTTCATAAATAATCGTTTTAACCATATTTTTAGCTACTTATTAACACACTGCTTTATTAATAATAATTTTATAACTAATGTATAATTTACAGTTATATTTCCAAGTTATGCTATAATAAACACGCATAAATTATCTATACAATACTTACAAATATCTCATTTATGTCCTTTCATTTTGTTCTTCTCAGAGTTTAGTTTTAGCTACATCAATGTCAAAATATATATAAAAATAAATACACTGATCTTATGAACAAACAGAATGTTAAAAAGTTGACGAGCTGTAGAATTCTTACTTAAAAATGCTTTTCACTACCAACACATTGATCAATTTTTCAGCGTAGTAAAAAATAGGACACAACAATTTTACAATATTATCTCATTCTGCGAAAACATAACAAATGATCATGCATGTCTAATCAACCATCAACTTATTGTAATACAAGACAAATTCAAAAATCGCCATTTAGTTTGTTGACCTGTTTTGGCTTAATAACTCTCCGATTCAATAATTTCCAGAAAATTAAAAATTATTCTGTACTGCCAATATATCGCCGTTGCTTATGAGTAAAAACACACATCATCGAAGCGCCGTGGAAAAAAAAACACCTCTTTAGATACCATAAAAAAAACACACCTCTTCGGAGCGCCGTGAAAAAAAACACACCTTATCGAAGCACCATGAAATAAAACACTGCATCGTATCCAAAGAGGTGTGTTTTTTTTCACGGCATTTTATCAGTATGTTTTTTTTCGTAGCGTTTTTCACTGTGTTTTTACTCATAAGTAATGGCGAATATATCTTTAATAGTTAATCCAAAACTGGTCAGCATAAAGTTTATTTAACCAAGATTGCATCAAACTAGTTGTGCAAACTATTTTGAAGTCAACACATTATTGAACTGAAGTATATTCTTCTGGTTACAATTTTGAGTTATCATCCTCGCCATCGCCCAACAATTCTTGTAAATTGACGCTTTCAAAATGTTTCAAAGCATTCGAGTTGCCTAAAATAGTTTTGCAAAATGTTAGTCAATCAGCAATTTATTTATAATATTTTTCAAATAAAATCAAGTAATAGCATAAGTACCAGCTTGAGCTAAAAATAAGTCTTTAAGGAAACCTAATTCTTTCTGAAGCATGTTTATCTTTTCTTCCAGTAATTCGTTTTCTGTTCTTAATTCGTTGACTCTTTCCAGAGTTTGTAGTGTTTTTTGCTTGCTCTTAACTCTTGATTTTTTAACAGCTTGATTATTTCTATCTCTTCGTTTTCGGTAATCCTCGTCATCATCGTCCTCAGATGCAGATACTTTTTTTCTATTACTAGGATTATCCTTGGTTTTTGGTGACATCTGTTAAATGAGATTTAGTATAAAGTTTAGTTCTAAATGATATGGCAATGTGTAATATCAATAATGAAAGTTTTATTGCAATAAGTGGAAAAGGGTGAAAAATCCAGGATGCTGCAATATATAAGTAACGAATAATATTTACATTTTCACTGGAAAAATAATCACTGCAATCACGAGAAAGGTTCATGTTCATGTTACTAAAAGAAAAGAGATCACGAGCTTTAAAAATAACTTAAAAAATCGTATAAAGGCCGAACAGCACCACGACGTCTCACAGACGAAATGTAATGTCTCACTAACCAAATGAAACGAAGATATAAAATATGAACCACACACGTAATGGCATTGCTATTTTACTCCCTCTCCCATCGTATTAGGCAGCCAAGCTGCTTTATTCGAATTGATAACAAGTTGAAATAAGTATAGATGGAACGAGAAAGACAGAGCAGTCATGATCAGGTACTTACTTTGATATTGCTCTCAAATCACGATTAAGATAATACGAGATATGAATACTTTGACAGGCTGCAATGAACAGTGGCGTTTGTGGGTATAAGCTGCGTGGTTATACGTTGACACTGTAGGCAGGAGATGATACACGCTTCGCCAAAGGATTAAATTATCCTTGGAAAAATATTGTTTTTAATCGGTATGAAGTACAATTTTCGCTCGGCACACGGGATCACGCAGAGTCGTGTATAAAGAGTGCGGACTGCCGCGGCTGACGCAATAGCGTGCACCAATTGGTTTTATATGCACGCTTCATCCGTTCACGCGCGGTTTGTTCTGCTATTAGTCGATCGATGTTTCCTACCATATCGACTCAAATAAGGTTACCCTCGTACCCGCCAATATTTGTAAACAAGCCGACATGACTCGATTTCGAAATACGAATGAATCATAGCGTTTGCCACAGAGCTGCTCTGATGCTGTCCGTACGTCATACGTGAGGTCATATTCGCGATTCGCGCATGTTCTTACCTGTTTGAAGTAGATATCAATTTTGCGAAAAAGTCTAATTAATATAATCGGTCTATATCAATTTATTGCTAGAGAACTTTATTACGTGCTACTTGCAAGTGAACTAAGCTAATTCTGCTGTTTCTGTGCAGAATACTGGTCGGTCGGCTGTTATAAACATTAGCAAGTAAATTAGCTTATGCCTGTTGTGATTTGTGTACCGGGTTGTCAATCGTTATCAACTTACATCTATGAAAGCGGCACGGTAATTACGTGCCAATAAGTTATCACAAAATTCTGAGCGCCGTGTTGTTTACCCTTCAAAGACTTTACCGTTTGCTACATTATTGCAAGCAACATTTGACATTTTTCAAAATGTGGCAAGAAGAGCCTGATGAAACGCTTGATGATGATATCATTGATTACATTGTTCATGAACATATTATCTTTTTGATTGATTACGACAAAAGGATGCAGACAAAATATCTTTCCAAATGTCTGGAGGTATGAGCCATAGCATTTTATCTGTTTACACATTTTACATTATTTTACATCTATTGAACTTTTTTTTCTTTTTTAGACTTATCAAAAAATTGCTAAGAAAAAATGTTCTTCCAATAAACAAGATCATATGGGAATTATTTTGTATAATACAAAAAAGTCTAATACCGATGGCGAACATGTTATGACTTGGCAAAAATTTGATCTGGTCACAGTAGATACTTTAAAAAATGTCAAAATTTTGTGTAAGTAATGGTATTTGATTCCTTAACCACATTAAACATTAATTAATCTTTCAGCACATTTATTTATCATACTTACATGAACTAATACTTACCTGCTTTAATTCATCTTATAGTACAGAATATTGATTCAATTGGTGAACCTGACGATTCTGGCAAAAATTCTTCTCCTTTAGATGCTTTAACTTATGCATTGCAAATTCTAAATTCTTCTAAGAAAGAAAAAAATTTACATAGAAAAATTATTCTTTGCACTTGCAATGATAATCCTGTTATTGATACTCCTGAAAGACACCGCATTGAAAATCTAGTTTCCACATTCAAGGATAATAAAACCAAACTAATGGTAGTAGGTTTTCGGAACTCTTGGAAAGATGAAATATTTTACAAAGACTTGCAAATCATTTCCAAGACATTTACAGAAGATAGTTATAGACGCATTCGTTTGGATGACCTAGAGTATAGTATTTCATATGCTACCAAAAGTGTTTGTAAAGTCCCATGGAAGTTCAGTCCAAAAATCACCATTGAAGTTTCTATAAAAGTTATTAATTCGTAAGTATGTTATTTAATACCACTATGTAGCAAAGTAAAAATGTAGTTTTTATAGATCTGTTACGGCATCACTACCAAAAATCCATGTATTAAAAAAGACTAATGAGCCAGTGGATGTAAAACACATTATTGCAAGTAATTCTTATGAAGATATTCAATCTCATGATACAGTGGTAAATAATTGTTCTGTCTAATATCACTAAATTTTGAACATTTTATTCTAAATAATAATTATCATGAATTTTGTAGAAAGAGAAAGATGCATTTGACAAAAAAGAAATTATTTATTCAAAAAAATTTGGGGGTTCAGAAATTGGTTTTACGGCGAATGAAATGAAGATATTTAAAAATTGCAATTTGGAACCAGTTATTGAAATATTAGGTTTTTCACCTGTAATGTGTGATCCAATAATGCACAGAGCTCCTGCGCATTTTTTGTCTTATACTTCTGATTGCAATGAAGGTATTATAAATTATTTTTACTTTTCATATAAAAATTACATAAAATTATTATTTTAGAAAGTAGAGATTTCTTTTCAATATTTGTAAGTAGATGTGCATCTAAAAAAGTAATGGCTACATGTAAAGTTATTACAAAAGCATATGTATCTTTTTGTAACATGATTCCAAGTGAAGAAGATGGTGGATTTTACATGTACAGACTTCCTTTTAAAGGTAAATTAAATATCTTTAATAAATTAAAAATATGAGTAAACGAATCATAAATTTTTCATAGATGAAGTTCGTTATTTGGATAGTATATTGCAAGATTTTATATATAATTCTGATAAAAAATGTGATCAGGATGAAACAACAATCCCATTTTTTATGGAACTAATGAAAATGTCAAAGTTTGAATACAGTCCTAAACTGTTTAGTAATCCCAAATTTGACAAATGTGTTGCTCATATTGAAGCACTGGCATTAGAATATAGAGAGATTCCTGTAATAACAGATACAACTCGTAAGCACCAATGGAATACTGATACCAATTAAATTATTAACTGTTGCTAAACATTTAATTTTGTTAAATAGTTCCAAAAAATTCATTTAGCTCAGAAGTAGCTGAAATAGAAAGGAAATTAATTAAACAGCTGAATTTAAAAGATATTGCAACTTACCAAATGGCGCAACAGCTTAAGCGAAAAAGAACTTCAAATAAGGATGATAGTGATGTTCTAGCAAAAATTAAAAGATATGATTTTCAGTCACTAGCTGAAAATGATAAGGTATGTGAAAAATGATGTTATTTGTTAAAAAAAAATTAAATGCAGAATAAATTTAAACTTGATTGCTCTTTATTTATTTTAGCTTGGTAATCTTACTGTACCAGAATTGAAAGCATTTTTAGCTGGAGTTCGCCAGCCCACTTCAGGGACTAAACCCAAGTTGATATCTAATATCAAAGCTTACTACGGAATTTCTTGAAATATATCTATGAATTTTAAAAAACTATATTTTCTTAATTATTTTTTATATTTTTTCTTATTTTTCTATGGTTTTTGTTTTTGTAATAAAGAAAAAATTTAATTGCTTTTAACTACCAAAGTATAGATTTTTTTGCATAAGGCTACATGCATGAGATATTATGAATGAATGATTTTAAGGATTAGCTTGAGAAAAACACAATTTAAAAAATTAAAAATCTTGCTAGGAAGGAAAAGGAAATAACCTTTCATCATTGATATTTGCAACTAAATTGAATACATAATACAATGTAAATACTACATTAAGAGTACATTCTATCAATAAAATTGAAATTATATCTCTAGATACGTTTTAAAATTTCTTTAAATAGTTCCCAATGAAGTTCAAAAATATGAATCAAATATATAAATAACATCATAACTGATTAATAAAAATTAGATAAAAATGAGTTATCCCATAAAAAATAAAAAATGCGTCATGGAGATCAAACGTGGTTCAATTTTAACTTACGTCATCTAAGTATTTTCAGAACTTTATTGCAAAGAAGTTCTACAATAATTATATATTTATAAAAGGACAGCGTTGTTTACATATAACAATAATAATGAAAGACTATTGTAATTGTAGGATGTTTTTAGTATTTTCTGAGTACATGAAATATTCATTAAAATTTGACAATAATAATTATTTGATTTATTGAAGTTATATTAATACCATTTTAGTCGTTCGTTCATGCGGTTTCTAATATCCACTTGAATATTTTTGTGATTTTTCATCCTGGTCATCGTTACAGTTTCACATATCAAAGAGATTATAATGATGAATGTTTGACAATAAGATGACGGATTTTTTTGGAATCTCGACGACATTTCGATAACGGGTTTCGCTTACGAAGCCCTGAGACAACAATCATTGAGATACACAACACATCATTGAGCACATTATTTTCATAATCATCTGCATTACTGTACCATTTACAGACACATTCGTAAAGTTTTTTCCTTTTAAACTAAATCTACGACATCAACTATATTCAGATTATACAACGATTACTGAATATTTCTTTTGCAATTAACAATCTCGCGTAATTTGATATAATATTATACGACATGATGCTCATGTATAACAGGTAAAACGTAGATTTCGATAATGAGTCAATGTAAATTACGTACAAGTAGTAAAGTCAATGTAATAATTTCAAACAATGAACGAGTCATTCGGATAACAGCTTGCCGGTGAAATATTCGTGTTCAGCTACACATTTAAACAAATGGCAGTTTTGATTTTGTGTATATAATGCTCTCTCGTATTGTAACAATTTCTTGTTTGTTTTTCTTTATCACTCAAAAAATTTTATAGTTGTCTATTTTACGAATAGTAATTTCACGATAATGCTGCGCCAATTTTTTTTCTATATTGGAACTTGAAATATTATAAATGGTATTTTTTTCGCATAATGTTTTTTTTTTAAGATCCTTTTAAATTTTATATCAGAATATATATAATAATAACTGCAATATCAATAAAAACGGTGAGTAAGTGGCAGCTTGAAATCGTGGCAAAAAGTATTTGATATTTTGTTGCATTTCAGAGCTTCGATTCCATAATTATTGAATTAGTATCTCTGAGTTTTTTCTTTTCATGCACGATCGTCTGAAACGGCTGTTTTACTTTGTAAAACTCGAGATTAACAGAATTGAACGCAGCGACAAATTTATAATATTATATCTTTAATAAGTAATATATGCAGTCCTTTTTTCAGATGTAGCAATATTTGTATTACTTTCTAATAATGAATAACATTGTAATAATTTTATTTTAATCGTCATGTAGTGTTAAAATTGATTTCTAATATAAAAATCGATTTGGTTTAGCGCATTGTTGAGATAACGTTACAATAATAATCATACAATAGTAACAAATCATCAAATGCCAATGACAATGACAATGACCGAGAATAACAGTACATTATATAATACTATATGTGCAATATGAAAATGACAAGTTATAATGATAATGATAATGATGATAATAATTATAACAATAATGATAATAATAAAATTATAATAATTATAATAATATATTTATATACACATGTGTACATAAATAACATACATACACAAATATATATATTTCTAATCATCTATGTAACGCATATTGAATACAACAATCACACGTATATATACACATCATATAAATAAATACGATATATATTGAAGCGACAAATTACAGAACAGTAGAAATAACCATCATCATATTTTTTATAATATTTGTTTATTCTTCACCTCAATAATTCTCATCTTAATGATAATATTTTTTTCACTTATATTTATATACTTTATCAGTATTTATATTTATGTATATATTTATATTTGTTTTAGTCCTTTTATCTGTATCTTTCTTTAAATTAAATATTTAATTCATCGTCTTTCTCTCTTCATATCCGTACACGGATATTTTTGTTACTTTTTTTATAATTAAATTAATTATAATTATGTATATATTTATATTATTTATAATATATATTATGTAAGATGGCGAAAACTCGACTTGTCTCTTTGCTTATATTCAGTATACTTTGCTCAAATGATCAATACTCAATTATTTATTTATTTTTTTGTTTCATTCTTAAGTTTATACTTTTTTGTTGCTTTAAACACTATAGTTTAGAGAATTTTTTTTATATACGAACGTGTAGAAAGATTTTTTTATTCTTATATCGCATAGTGACTTAAATTCGATAAAAATTCAATCTTAAAATCACTCGATACTATACTATATAAGCCTTGCCGGCCGCCGTACTGAAATATTCATTATAATTCTGTTCTATAATTTACTGCAGCGTATTTTTTTTATATACTTGCGTATTCATCGATTCAAAAACGACCTCTTTGGTAAATTTTTCAATTTTTCCTTGTCGTGCAATTGTTTTCTCTGCCGCGAAGATCTTTCATTATGATATTTATTCTAATATATATTTCTGCAACTGGAAAGAGTTGCGCGTGACGGGCGCAAATCTAGTGAATTTCGTTCTCGCGTTCATTCGCCTCGTGGTATATAATAATGCCAAAACGAGCGAGCGTAACAATCCGATGCAGCTCTTTTAATGAAAATAAATGCTATTCTCACATGAACTTATGTACACAAATGTATAGTAAACGCGAATCGCCCGTATGCGAAAGAATGAAGGACAAAACGTAGCACGACAGACTTTGAAAGTTGAAATTCGCCCCTCGGCCGATTGATGCTCTATTCCTTATGGCCAAAGATTTAATAACAATATATTAAATTTGATAAAGTCTTAAAAAAGTTGTTTGTATTTATCTAAGCTCTTTTGGTGAAGAAAAGATTTCGAGTGCATGAAATGATGATTTGTTTTTAGTTCTCTCGTTGGATAGAGATCATATCACAAAGTATATCGTTTTACTCATTGTCAGAAAACGTTGTACGTGCGTCCAAGTTTGACATTTCGCCTGAGAAATAGTTAATTGTCTCACAGAGATAGTACCGTGACACACGAGCGTTCGTTTATCGTTTCATCAAGAATAGAATATATAATATTTGAACTTGACGGAGTTTTTTTATTCATAGCGTATAATAAGTTTATTACAATTATGTATAAAGTCTGAATGCGAGAGATTAATTTGGAGCAGTGTTTATAGTTTTAATTAATGTAGTTAATTAAAGTTACCAACAATAAATGTATAATTAGTTGCGTTGTAAAAAAACAGTTTTACACTTCTTCCTGGCTCATTCGCGCGTGTAAAGTATTAAATTTAGATATTCGTTTTCTTTCATTTTTCAATGAGTGTCACTACAAGAGCTGATGAGAAAAATGATTTCTTTCTGTTTTTTTGTTTAAACTCAAGAGAACGCAGCACGCTCACGTTCCGCATCATTGTACTCGATAATAAAATCATCATCCGTTTAGTAGTTTCCCTTCGAATTTATCATAGATGATAAGAATAATGCTTATTATTAATATTTTCCATATCTTTATGTATACTTATTATATATTCAAGTGTAGTCTTTATTAACGATAATCCTAAAGATTGATAGAAAAGAAGATCATCGGTCATGTCAATCGCGTACAATACATCGTAGGTGTATAATATATAATATATATAATGTTAGAAGCTCGTAAAAGCTCGAGAAGCGCCGCATGAGAAGATATTACGTACTATATATTATGTATAATATTTATAATACGACTCGAGACGGTTAGTAATGTTTTCGTTCGCTGATTGGTTTGGCTCAACTTTCTCTCGTTGTTTTTGCGGCTCGCGTCCTCTCGCCGAGGAATCGAGAATCGTCCGCGCTTCTTATTATCCTTTCATCTCTCAATTTTCACTTTGTCCATCATGCAATACATATGATAATTTCCTTTATAATTATAATAGAGGAGTGCGGAACATTTGCGAGGAACGCTCTGACGATTGGTCCGATTTGGAGTACAGTACATTAGAGTTACAGTTGCAGTTGCATCATTTTTTTTCTCTCTAGCATTTTTAGTCTCATCGATCATTTTCATCAGTAGTTATATCGGAATTTTTTGCTCGCGGCGCCTACAGTAGCAGACTCTCGTAACTTCTCTTGACTCGTCTACACACTTTATTATGATAATAATTTTATATTCATACATTTATATTTATCCAAGTTGAACATTTTTTCGGTTAATAATACTTTCTTTTGCGGATAGAGTTGATCGATGACTCGCGACGTAAGTTCATCGTTACACACATCAATAATTAAAATTTTTTTTGGTCGTTTCATTCATTAGTCCATGGAAAGTATATAAATATTATGCTAAAATATATACGGCTAACTCTCTGCGAATTCAGATGTCCCTAAAACTTTTTTTTCATGCTAAGAAATCTTTTTGTTTTTACGTCTCCAGATTTTATCAAAATTTTCTAAAACCCTTTGTAACCTCCTTTCAAGGTCAAAAGTTTGTTTCTTCCTTCAAGTAGTGTTGTTGCTTAAAATTAATCGTCTTGATTAACCCCTGAGTGACTTTGAAAAAAAATACTCGTTTCTGATAAATCCAATCAAGTTCGATCCCGACTGTCATCACCAAAAAATTAACAAATTCTCTCCATTATTAGCCTTATATCGTTTCTTTGCTATTATAGCATTCCTTACAAGTTGTATGATTTTTTTCTCTCAATAGTATAGCGCGATCATAAAGTATTAAGACCTTTTTGAAGTATTTCTTTTAACGCTTTTTGTTAATTTGAGTAAAATACAAAAGTTTAGGCAAAATCAAACTTTAGGCCTTTGACAAGGAGATATAGAAAGGCGCCAGAAAATTTAAATAAAATTTTCAAAAATGCCCGATATGAAAAACAATATGCTTTTCATTGCATGAAAAAATGATTTTTTTTGCTAGGATTAGATTTCACAGAAAAGGCCACGTGTATACATATGCGTATATTCATTAATGAAGAATTCTGTCGGAAGAATTCTGGCCATGGTCGTAAAATTGTTTCTCATATATTTTTCGCTGGCATTTAAAAGCAGTCTTTGGGGATGTAATGATCAAGTATTATTTGTTGTAAAGTTCGCGCTCGATCGACGTGGAAGTGAAGGTGGAATAAGAGAGCAGAATCAACGAGATGAAACGCGTCGAAACGGTAGTGTGGTACGAAGAGCTACTTGTACGATTATCGTCAGACTCGTATCGACGAACGATTGGGCAAATTGGGCAAATTGGGCGATTCGTTGGCAAAGCTGCGCAACGCGTACAAACTTTGGACGATCGTTTAAATTTTCTCGGATTCACGCCTGAAAATGTCTTGGCTCTCAAGCTTTATACTGCCGACACATGGTCTTTAAATACGGAATGTCCAACGGAGTGCCTTTGGCTCGTTATACACAGTGCACACTCTCAAACACACACACACACACACACACACACACGCAGATGTTACAAAGTTATGCATCGCGCATCACGCAGTGAATCATCCTCGTGTATCGCGCATTCGTCGAATCAATGTTCAATGGAAAAAAATATCAAGTCGTTCGACGGCAGGGGAGTAGAAGCATCGGGAGAGGAGGTGGCGTTGGTAGTGCTGCTGCCACCGGCGCTGGCCATGTCGATGAGCAATCGAGCCGCTGACTCTTCTACTGCTACTTCGTTCCTCGGCCGTTTGACCAAATCGAGTCGCGAGCCGCCACCGTAGCGAGTTGGGTAATTTGGGTATGTTGGCTGCTGCTGCTGGCGACTTGGCTGTAGAGGCCGCAGCTGCAAACTGGCACGATCGTCGTCCAGGTGATGGCCGGATCGCTTCATGCCTTACTTGTTCTGGGCAAAGGGCGACGGACCCGTCACGGCGCTCCTGTGGAAGTGCACGTTCTGCCACTTGTTGTCTTTCTTGTGCCATATGCGACTTTCCTCGCTTTGCTGGGTGTGCGCTACACCTTGTCTGTGAGATCAACACGCCAACATTTTAGTCGCTTTAATTTGCTCTTTTATTTAAATAACGATAATTGATGGCAATTACGTCGTCGGCCGATTATTAAATCAGTGCCGTCTGGCGCTTCGGAAAAGCTCGCGATTTAACGAATATACATTTTTCATACGTACTTGTCCATGTACTGGGTCAATCTGACGTATGCGATGCATGCCGCGTCGTCGCCGAGTAAATGTACGTGCGGATTCAGGATCGTTGTGTTGACGGCTTTGCAATTCTTTCCCAGCACTGCGCAATTCAAGCAATTTTTTACAAATACTTTTGTTTCTCTCGTGCAACCGATCGACTATGTAATTTTGAAGCATTCGAAAATATCGTCAAAGTACTTTTTCTAAAATATACCATTATTTTTACATTGTGCCAAAATTGTGCAAATTTCAAGGCTTGCAAAATTATTCAGCATAACTCGAACGATACAAGATTTGGTTAAAAAGAGAAAGAAAATTATCCTCGGCAATCAGAGTTGTAAAAAGCGTAAATTGATCAAGATAATTGCTGAAAACGCGTGCGTTTCTTTGACAAATGAGCTCGGCGAGCTTTTTTTACTTATCCACGCGGAGCTTTTCCAGCTCCGAGCTCGACTGCGACTCATCCTGAAATTTGCCGCTGACAATCATCGATACATGCGTCAAAAGCTCGCCGAGACCGGCACATGTCCCGAATACGTGTCTACTCGACTGAATGAGATATTTGAAAAAAGCACTCGAACAATAATTACGTTGCTGCAAATTTACTTGCATTGCGTGTCCAAAGCAAATAACATATAATTACCATTATCAAAGTAAAATTTGTGAAACTCCATTCCTTCGACTAAATTACCTAGAGCTTCAGGCTCGAAAGCGGTCAGATGAGGATCGCAGATCTTTCTGAAATGCCAAATGCCAAAAATTAATGCGCATATGAAAAGAGATTCGGATAAAGTTTGAGCGACTTACGTGTAAGCCTCGAAATCTCCCGTGTTGATGCTCTCGATGAGCTGCTCGGTCATCTTGATGATTTCCTGGCGTCTTGCTGCAAATTGCCAATAGTTTGTGAAAAAAAATCTGTCAGTATCGCTCATGTTCGTTAAACGACCTCTCGTTATCGGAATCTTTCCGAAACAACAATTACAGCACAACAGCCACATGCACTTTTATAAATATCAATCATCATTAATATGGTAATTCTTGTCATTTAAATATACGTTTGTATAGTTTTTAATAATAATCTGTCAATTTCATTTCGAAACTATTTTTCTCGCGGACAAGAACGTACAATCCGTTCTCTGTCCATAATACGCTAAACCAAGTATAGCTCAAAAAAGATTATTATTAATTGTCTGTCTACGCTTCTATGAAATACTATCTAAGTTTATTTTGGTGCTACTATAGATGGTGTTTTCGTTGATGCTTTTTAGAACATGACCATTTTGAGGGCAATTTATCATAATCAACGGATCGTGGACGGATGTGATTCTGTGACTACTAGTATAGAGTGAACTTTCCGAGTAAATTCTATTTCACCTGTTCTAGTATATGCTTTTTTTTGCTTTTTACACATCATTTTGAATCATACCTTGATACTTGTTTAATGGGCCTCAGTTTTTATCGATTTGTCCACGACCGATCGTCGATTATCGAGTCTAATTTTGTTTATCGTGCCCATTGTACTGTCTACTCTTGAAAAAAATATTTACGAATTTGCAGTATTTAAAAAGCTATTTAATCGATTATGAGATTATTATTGACCACCACTGTGTCTACCTGTGACCGACACAATCGATAGCGAACTTTTTTCATGCTATTCAAAATTTTACGCTATCGTGAACTCGACACTTCAAAGTGCGTCTGTTTGGCAACAGTAACTGGATAATTAAATACTTCAAAAGTCAAAAAAACTATCTAGAAGGAAAAAAGAAAAGAATCATAGCTATCTAATAACATTTCAATTGAAAATAATAAATAAAAAAATCTAAAGTAATTAATTAAGATGATATTGATACAAGAATTAATTAATTCATATACTTTTTTTGATCAATCAACTTTATGTAGAAATCAACAAAATTATTTCAAGTATACTATCGAATGCTATCAGGTTTTTCTTTGTTTCGTATAAGCCAAGTTAGAAGCAGCATCTATGTTAATTAAATTTTCGTTTCTATTGCAGCCATTGTTTTTCCTTAAAGCAACTTACACCGAGATATAAAGTTAATGTCAACAAATTCACTACAACGTTTATGTCTCTATGGTTTACATAATGAAAAAAAAGCACAAAAATGTAATAAACTCGTATAGCTGTAATTATCAAGCTGAAGTGTATGCAGTGCGAACCTATTTTGTTAACAAATGTACAAGTCTCAAAATATGAAATAATAGTAAACAACGGTGGGATCGGGGTGTCTTTATACATATTTATACGCTTCAAACGTTCATAATCGTGATGATAATTAATTACCAAACAGTTAAAATCTATACAGCAATAATGTATAAAAAATAAAAAAAGTTAAAGAGCCAAATCTACGATTGTCACAATATTACCTGAACTCTGAGAGTTGGTTGATAGCTGCTTGCAGGTCTTGACCGGACAGACGATTCGTATTTCTATTACAAGTAACAGTATCGTCATGTGTGTGTATTTTTGATGTTGTTGTAAAATAATTGCAGACACGCGCCTTTCACTCGTCTGATGACGGACAAGTACGTAAGCACGAGTCGTGCTTTTCCTATACGTATGCGCGCAGGGAATGGACTAGTGTATCGCTTTAATTAATTTGTTGGAAAGCATCGATAGTCGTAGAAGGTCGCAGCGATGCGAACGTTTTTCGCACAAGATGCGACGAGACTCGAAATAATTGCAAACTTTTCTAATTTCACTCTAAACAGATTACTCTTGCTCGTTTGGCAATTCATCGGCTTGCCAGCTCATCCTGTAGCATTGCGAAATTCTCGTGTACCGTACACGTGCTTTATTCGAAATTTTTTTCAAAACTTCATCAGCCGGAATTTAAAACAAATAAAAATAAAATCACCATTGTCCAGTATATATTACACTATTGCAGGTGTAAATCGTGCCTGAATAATTACATATAGTCCCGGCTTACTTCTCAACTATTTATTTCTTAGAGACATTTATTTTATGCACAATAGTCTCTCCGATGTATAATACAGCGATGAGCTGCGATACGCACAACTACGTCACTAAATTATTCAGCGATCGCTGATTTCCCTGAAGAGGATAGAATTTTATTATGTGCACCATTCGTTTACCTTTTTTTACCATTCATAAATATTCATTATCCCCAAGACTGAATGTTAAAAATACATACCTAGATGCATTTTTAGTGGCTACACCTTTCTGCTTTCTTGTTAATATTTTCCTCATTCCGGCTTTCACGCAAATGTAAACTCAAAAAAATTATCAGTCTAAAAGAATAAATTGAAAAAAATCATACCTTAGATAATTGATTGAAACACACTTCTCGAATAAAACCAGTCAGCAAAAATAACATGCCACGCGATGTAACAAAACAGGCACGCCTAATTACTTTTTAAGATGAAAAATTAAATATGCTCACATCTATTTGGAAATAATTTTTTTCCCTTTTTCAAACTCAACAATCAACAAGTTTTTAACTGGTTAAATAAAAAAAGCGCGTATAAATGTTGTAAACATTTTTTGTCTAGATAAATTTATTCATTTGTTGTTGCAAACGCACATAACATTGTAGTATACATGATTGCTTAAACATACACATTGAAAATGTCGTTTTATACTGTCGACACAGTACACACGTACATCATAATTTAACTTTTTTTAAGTACTCGAACATATTTTAGAAAATTACAACTTGGCACACTGATATCATCGTTCATTTATAAGAGTACTATGTATATTTTAATATAGGATTCAATTGAGAAATGTCAAGGCGTAATAAATATATTAAATTAAATTAAATGAATACATTTTCGTATGAAAAAAAAAAAAAATTTAACGACAAGATTTTAAAAGCTGTTTTATTGTGATTGGTTATAATTTTTATTTTATTTCATTTTGATGTTTTTATTAATCACATATTTTTGGTTAAAATTTCATAGTTTCATGAAAGGGTAATTATATTAACTTTCAGCCGATGCCAAGACGATTATTAGAGCCGTAGCATACAATTATTAGATTATATACATGTAAACGATATTTAATGAGTAGAAAGCTGTTGTGAACGCGTGGGATCTTATCTATGTACAAATAATTTTATTATATTTCCGTTTGAATAATGGGTTGAAAAATTGTTGTAACAAACTATTTACATAAAAAGGTTGCACTACTTTTATACGTATTTTCGTAGAGTCTGTCTGTAAATTGTTATATATTTTATTCGTTAATCAGCGAGTATGCTAATGCATTGTAAAGTGGTTTTGATTCTACCATGCATCAGCATGTTTCGATGCGTTATTTTAAAAAACGTTTTCTAACCTAACCTAGACGTATTTTGAAGTGAGACTTTGTATGCGTGCACGTCGCGGGGGAGATGTGGAGGAAAATTTTCCCTAGCACTAAAAAATTCACAGTTTGGATTAATTTAATTGGTAAAAAAATTCACTCTCACTTGGACGTTCTCTATTAAAAAATGTAACAGCAACAACACGTTGCAAGTTGAACGAGTGCAAGAAAAAAAGTATGCCTCCTCGTGGCTAAAGGTATAGCATGCGCAGGAGGACTGAACCGTCAATCGGTCTTTGTTCTATATAAATTATCGTGTACGATAAAATTTGTGCCTATTATTATTTCGTAACTGCGCAAACCTCCACATTTCCTCGTTTGCGTAAAAAGTACTCGAAGAACAGTAACAATTTCTGGGAATAGTGATCAAGGTAAAAAAGTTGAATAGTCGATTTTTAGTGTGCAGTACAAGTATAGTACATATCGCACGAACTGGACGGTGTTAATTATTGTTGGTCGAGCCGCGAGTATCAGTTTATCGGTTTAGATTAGGTATGAAAAGGTTAAGTTTAAAATTGAAATTGAATAAAGATAGAGAGAGAGAGAGAGAGAGAGAGAGAGAGAGAGAGAGAATAGGGTGAGAAAGAAAGGAAGTGACTCAGGAAACGCTACACCGACAACAGCGAGCGTCCTCGTGGCCCGAGGCTGACCGGCCGCTTTTCATCGATTTTTTTACCTTCTTACTAGAGGGCGCAGAGTTTGCGGCGCCGACGCTCTTCTTACCTTCGTCAGGATCATAGCCCAATTGCCTGTAGCCGCCAGCCTGTTGTCGCGGTCCTTCGGCCTCTGGATATATTTATAACGTCAAAAATACATACATCGATGCAGTTGCGCCAGTCGTGCAGGCAACACACACAAATATACAAGTTTAATGCACAAGTCGCAGCGGTCGGCGTCAATTGTCGTGCAGGCACATTGTTGTTGTAGTTGTTGTTGTTGTTGTTGTTGTTGTTGTTGTTGTTGTGTTGTTTTTAGTGCAGGTGAGCAAGGTTGGCAACATTGGCAGTAAGATGCAACATGCAAGCGCATAATAAGTAACGAGTCAAAAAAACATGCCAATAACTTTTTATATAGATCTAACATAATCATCGTGTTTAGCAATGCCGTCTTTGCACGAGTCAGCGGATAAAAGTTAGCAACGATTCTTCCTGACTGGCACAATAAAATAAATCAATTAGTACCATCTCGTGCAGAGACTCGGCTTTAAATGTTCGCAGCTCGAAACTTGCTCATCACTCGATAGCGCCAATAATGTTTAAGAATCGTCAAAGTATATTTTATTTCGATACGATAAGCAAGGCCCGAGTCGTCCATACATGTCCGTCAGAAAAAAAGCCCCAAAAAATCCATACTTCACACGGCACATAATACGATAGTAACAAGTACACCGACACCATGTAGTACACACAAATATCCATCTATATACATTTTATAAGATATATAAATACAGTTTTATATTTGTGTAAATTTATTGAAATTTGTGCAACACTTGAATCACGCTGGCTAAAGCACAATGTATAATTTGTATTAGGTTGTTTAGAAAGTGCAGTGAATTTTTCCAAACCATGCGATATACTTTTTAATTGAAATTTTCAGAGTAGCTGATTAGTAAAATATCTTGTTAACTGCAATGTATGTTATACACGTGTTGGAACATATTTACAATTGCGTGTTACCATGCAACCTAAATATTTCTATGTCGGTAGACTATTTCGGTTAATGCGACGCGAAATAATTAAAAAAAAGAAAAAAAAATATGGCCATATATATATATATATATTATTTATATATTATTTATATACCGGCAAATTATACCTTTAAGATCGTACACGTCAATATACTTAAATATCTCTATATGCTAACAATAATACAATAGGCTGGATGATCACAATAAGGCAAAAAAATCGTGTGCTCGAGTACTGCAGTCTGCCTGTTTAAATGAATGCGTGTTTTTTTCTTGTGTGTATAAACTGTGTTGAAAAACAAAAAGTTTAAGACGATTACTACAGACCAGTGCTGGCTGAGCTCTGTCGTCTGGGAGTTTCTAGTAGATCGTTCCTAGTCGTGAAGACCGTGCAGGTTGGGGGTGGTGAGAAGCCACCAGTCTGGCTATTTTGGCTGTTACTACTGCTGCTGGAGCTGCTACCACTTCCTATATCACATTCCCACATGCAAATCAAGTAACTGTCGTACTATGTCTCGTTCGTTTAGTTATCTTTTATTTTACTTCTCTCAACTATCAACTATTTATCTTGCTTCTTTTTTAACCCCCTCCCATAGGTCGCGTACTACATCTGTCTCGTTCTGCGAATCCCTGACCACCACCGCCCTTCCTCCGCAATTTTTATCCAAATTTTCTATATTTTCAGCAATGCATTTTAATTTAATTTCTGCGATGAATGGACATGTTTTTAATGTAACATGCGTGCCTACTCCCGGAAACCGAGCGTAAATGAGAAATTTTATGATTCACTGTTATGGTCGTAAATGAAGCTCTTTTGCTTGATCTTGATTGTGTACGGGAGTACTCGTGTAGGTGTCTGTATACAATACGAATAATAGCATTTTTACTACTTTACTGCGAGGTAAATTTCAACACATCTTCAATAATTGTATAGCAATTGGCTATAATCAATAATACAATCAATATTATGAGTTGAAGGTATTTAATTATAATTTTAAAGCGAGTAAAGCTATTGAAAAATGTGTAACCAGCTCAGATATTCTTGCAAATCTACACAAGATATTTGTAATAAAGTTTATAAAAAAAAATTAATTTGCCATGCTATTAAGCGAAAAAAAAAAGATATTTGCACACTGCTTACCGATTATAAAGATGATCCTTAACGGACGCTCGGTGACATATCTTGCTTACTCTGACTAAACTAAGACTACTTTTGATGCCTTGCATTACAAGATCATGTTCAGAACCGAGATAATTGGTGTAATTTTTTTTCGTGAATGGGAGATGAATTTGTAGGGCTTTTTGCTCGACGCTCGACGCTCTTGTGCATTTTTTGATTGACCGAATCTATACAGAGCGTGAAAAAAGGAGGCCAGCAAAGATCAGACTCGAGCTGGTCGCAATTAGTAGCGGTGGCATATGGTCGCAAGTGAGAAAAGCAGGAACACGTTAAAGTAATAAGACTCGTTAAGAGGTTTGGGCTGGGCACGCAATCGCAAATCGATGCAGCGAGGAGAGAACGAAAAGCGGCTCGGGTCAGTCGCTCGAATGTGTAAAAAAGCGATTAGTTCGGAAGGAAGCCTTTGTCATTATTGTTTGTTCGATGGAGGTTAATTACCTTGAGCGCCCTGCAAGAGGACCGCTGCGATACCTAGAGGACTACCGGGCGTTTGTTTCTGCGCCTGTGCGGCTCCTATGGCCCTCGAAAAGACGGAAGCTGCAGAAGCAGGACTACTAGGCGGCGTTCCTTGTGACCCGTACGCTGAACCGACATCAAGTTTATTTCTTTATTATTACTTCATTATTAGTAATTGATAATTGGATACGGCGATAACCGCTGGTAGTAGTAAAACGAGTTAGAGGGGGGCACACAGCGAGCGGCTTTATTTCACGTACAATATAATACAATAATATGGTCGTAGATAAAATTGTCTCGAATTCAACTCACACGCGCTATCTTTACTTTTGGCCAGCTGCAGTATCGACGACGCCATGAGGTATATTCGATAGGAAGCGCGCAGATAGAAAGGCGCCGTGGCTAAAGTCGCATGACGCCAGCGAGAACTGGCCAGCTTTTTTCGCGCCGACGAGAACTAGATAGCGAGAAGCGAGTATATTGGCTAGAGGCCCGCACGGATCTCGCATTATGTATGCTGGCCTAGAGAGCTATTTACGCCGCGCGCGATTTCCGAAAATATCACCGAAATTCTCTATGCGCTACGATGCGCTAGCGTTACACATTGTGCGAGGCATCGTCGAGCGCCGTGATAATGCACCGATTCGTACGCGTGCGATTCAAGGAGCATCGACTCGAATGCTTATGCAACGCACGAGCCAAGCTTATGATCGCGCGATCGATGGAGCTAACAACGACATTTCTACTCGAAGCTTTTGATTAGTGATGCTTGATAAAAAGCTCTTCTGCGCATCTATTAATAAGGATTAGGCACGATTCACACCTTTTGCGTTCGTGGCACGCATGAGTTACAACGAGCTGGCAGCAGTTTTTTGCTCAATGATCGGATGCAACTAAGACAATGGCGATCAGGCAACAAAAGAAGGCTCGCTGTTTATTAGTATAGCGACAAAACGTTACAACAACTTGTTAGTAAAAAACATGTAGGTAAAAACTCATCGATTCGTTACTCGACATGGCAGGTTCAACCGAGAAGCGCTAATTAATCACCGTCATCGCGTGTCTCATTCCTTACTACTTCTTCTTAACAATTCAAAGCTCCAATAACAGAGAGGTAGAGAAATTTTTCCCGTATACAAATGCTTTCGTGAGGCATTTTTATCAACGTGCATGAGTTATTTTCTTGTTACTAGCGTGCTTCTGTTTGGCCGTCACCAGAGTATGAATAATCAGGCACACGATTAGAAACAACAGGACAAACACAACATCGAGTGTTCTGCTGACTGAGTTGAGTAAATTACCTTCGGGATCTTTGGCAATGACCGTGCTGCTCCGGTCGACACCGCCTTTCTTATCCTCTGTACAACATATACACATACACATTTCATACATTTACTCGTCCTTTTCTAATGGTTTGTATTATTATTATCGTTCTTATTATTATTATTATTATCATCATTGTTATCATTATTTGCTCATTTTCATTTAATTATTTTTTGCTGGCTTTAAACAACATTTAATTAATTAATTAGCAATTTTAATCAACGTATACATTAACCATTTTCTTACTGAAACATTGCGCCAACACATTGATCAGATTTTATACAGTACTTTTATTAAATGCTGCCAAAAGTTATCAATAATACTCATATAATTAGACACTTATAACGGTGATTTATTTCTTTGACCAAATTTTCTAATTAATCATAGCCGATACTAGAAATTCTTTACTCAAGCTCATCATTTTGACTCCGAAATTTGTTTTATATACTCAGCTGACATGGTAATTATACACCATCTTCAAATTATTCACAAAATAATTTAAATTTCATCAATAATAATTTGCAGAATGAACTTTATGAAAAATTTTGCATTTCAAGCAAGTTGAAAATATCTTTCAAAAAAAGAAAAATTTCAATATTAAATTTGGGCGTTCGAATAATTTTCGTCAATAAACTCGGATACAACTCGTATACTCGTCCGGTTCGACATTTTTTTACAAGAATATTCAATTGACGTTAGGGAAGAAAATTTATTGCAAGATGTTGGAAATAAGTAGAAACCCGACTGTAAGACGAACATCATGCATGACCAGTTATATGTAAAAAAGTTGAAAAATATATATTTTCATGACTGTTTGAAGTGAATTAAAAAATACGTTGCATTAAAAAATCATCGAGAGTCATAAATAATGGCATATTTATTGTAGAAAGCTTCAATTAAAATATTAAAATGCAAAAGCAAAGTGAAACAGGGTGCAAGCAAAGGAACGGGACTTCAGTTTGAGATCTGTAGCAGACAATGGACATAACAACATATCATGTAAATGTATTAGACAGTATACGTAATTTTGGTGTTCATAAATCCATAACACCAGATTACACTTGAACGATAACGAATAACTAAGTTATTTTTGTCATTTGGTGCATTTAAGAATAATAAAACTAAGAAATACAGAAAAATAACTAATTTTTACAAGTTTACCGGAGCACTCAAAGCATCGATACTCGGCACAGTTGGCGAAACTTTGAGACCTAATTCATTCTCAACAAACACGTTTGTCTCATTAGTGTAAAGCGAAAGTGGCGAAAATGTGTAAATGTTGTTATGTATTATTTATATTCGATTAAAATTGATTCTACTTTAACAAGCGCATCAGTGATCGGAAATGATGTTCAAGATGCATTAATAATGGAGATAGTAAAAAAACGTTTGGGAAGGTAAACAAATTAATCGGTTAAATAAACATTTTTAGATCGAATTTTTTCAAAAAAAAAAAAAAAAAAATAACAATTTAATTTCATGTTATGTTGTATTCGTGTCCGGTGTTCGTATGTGTATTCACACACTCAAACTACTTTTACTATATACAGTCCCTAATGGACTCGACACAAAATCTATGTGTAATAAAGCGATACATTTCATGTGTATACATTTAATATAAATCTAAAACAGTTAAATAACGATTTTATGTTTTGGATTCATAGAATCAAGTATTCGATATTACCGAATAATGTTTACCTACACTTGAACTTTGCTTAAAGTCAGAAATTATTGTGAATACAGTTGTGTATCCTGTTGGATTTTAAAATGTGAAGTTTCATTTAGAATATGCATGCGCTTTCTTATTCGTTTTTTAATTTTTAGGGTAGATAATAAAAGTGAATGCTAATATAAATATAGTCCTTCATAAAGTAAAGAAAAGAGTGAGAAAAGTAGATCCGTGGTGATATAAAAAAGTTTAGTAAGGTGCTATAAGTATTAAAAAAGAGATAAGAAAACATCTATTTTTTATCGAAATTGACCCGAACGTAAAATTTTAAAAATTGTAATTTATTCAGTCATTTAAAAAGTTTATGGAAAAAACTATTGCTAAAATTTACATCGAAAAAAATGAACGTTGGTGCATGAAAAAAAGGATTATAGACTGTATTAATTGTTGAAATAGAATAATATTATTGAGTTACATCGAATTTATAGAGAAAATTTCCTGAATTATCCTTTTTTTAAGCATTAGTTTGACCGATAAAACTGTAAGCTTATATTTTTCACTTATTAAACTGATCTTTTTGCTGACCTTAGATCACGATATCTGCTGATTTAGAGGTGAAACCTATAGTCATGTTCTGATAGTCGCGTAAATTTTCGTTGAAATATTGCTTGGAGCCATATTTCACAATTGAACAAACGTATCCTCTTTTATGTTATCATTGATAGAGCGAGGGTAATTTCAACATTCTATTCTAATCTAAAAGTGTAACTTTGATCAGATTTTAATTTGGTAGTAAAGAGTGGTGGTCAGTGTCCATAATTACATCAACCAGCGCATCGCTATTCAGAGTACTGCGCATTCAAAATCAGTGAAAACAAAAACTCATGAACTTTAAATATACTGAAAAATTAAATGTATGAAATCCGCTGCTACTTCAAATGTAATTAATATACAAGATCAGTAGTTTATTTCATTGATCTTCTATATGCATGATTACGTGCAATGCTATGTATTAATGGTATACACGTTTAGAGAATAAATATATATTATAAATATATCAATATTTTTATTGCAACAAGTTCGATTCAAAACTTTTAGGTGTTATGGATTTGTGAGCATCAATACTACAATAATTTTACTTTACCATATAATAAGTGGAAAGAAATTCGATAATACAAGGTAACTCGCTTTACGTAATCATATGTATTTCCTTTAATTAATTACTTTTCACATTGCGTCATTCATTCTACAGCGTTTGTTTGTTTTCTTTTCACTGTTCAAGTTAATAAGTTTTATTGTTTGTGCGTGTAAAAGATTGAGAGCGAAAGTCGGGGGCAACAAGCGATGTGTCAAATGGGTATGCATGACTACGAAAAAATATTGTAAAAATGATAAGTGATAGAGGAGATGAAGAAAGAAAATCAATTTCGAACATTTTGCACTCGATGGACTGAACGATTATTATGTACACAAGAATCATAGATAGTTTACTTGGAGGTACGAGTCGAAGCATGTGCAATAGTGAACAACACGTGGCTTAGGCACGCATCGATGAGTCTAAGAAGACGCTTGAAAAAGTAAAGGAGCGAAATATATATACAAAAATATACTTAATAGGTATTATATACCGCGGAAGAAAAAGAAGAAGAATGTCAATGTTTCGGGATTGCGAAAGCTCGGATTCAAGTAAAGTTGATTGAAAGAGCTCGACGAGCAACGCATGACGATACTTTACTTTTCGCGTGACTTTTGCGCTCATTTAATACAGAGCTAATGAAGCACGTGACTTACGGGCTGTACTTATGCAACTGCGACAAGTGTCGGGAGAGTCGACCAAATAATCTGCTCCTGTGCAAAACGATGCACGCGACATCATTACTATAAACAAGAAATTGAGTCGGACGATCCTCGCTCGTGCATCGGTTCGATTTTTGCTCTGCGCCCTTCGTACTGTTATGCTATCCAATCGATAACGAAAAGCTCGGCTTGCAGCTTAGCCCGTGCATTTTTCCAGTCCAATTTTAAGTGCTCCTGTCCGAGCTAATCAATGATCGTGTATATTATCGTATACTTGTTTGATAATTTCTTCTGCTGTGATTCTGCTTTTCCTAATTAGTACGGAATCAATCGAATCGATTGGCTTTGTTGAAAAAAGTCCACCATGGCTACTTGTCACGTACGTTCGAGTACAAACGACACGTCGACACGTTTCGGGTGCATTTGCATGTTCAAAGAGGCCAGTGCATCTACATGCGCCATTTACATGCGCTTATCAGAGGACACGTGTAAATTATTTTGCGACCAAGATTTAGGAGAGCTGGTGTTCATTTTCAAGGCTCGCGTGTGTGTGCGCGTAAGTGTGTGTGCCAACGTAAAATCCAGAGACAGAAATAAATAGACAGACAGGTAAAGAGTTGTGACTCAACGATGATCGATTTGTTTCGAGTTATTTATATCGAGCCGCTATAAGCAGTTGTCTGAATCGAACAAAAGGTCCGTGATTTTAGAATATGCGTCTTCAGTCTTGAAAAAAGAGAACGACAAGGATGTAATAGTAGCTAAATTATTCACGTATGACAACATGACTCGGCCGATTGTGAGTGAAAATTAGTAAAAACAGAATGGGACGTATTAGTAGTAGTAAGTAGGTAGAGTATATAGTAGTAGTCACAGATGAATTGAATAGAACTTATTAATTGAGTGAAGCGAATGATAAGGCGATTTCGATTTCATTTTTTTTCTCATGGTATACAAGTAACGAATTTCATCTTAAATTATGTTTATACCATTTTTAAAATTTTCTCAAAATTAAAATTTAAAATACTGTTTTTCGACGGCACCAAATAGACCTAAAAATCCTAATTATTACTTTTATTAATTTTTGTAATTTCATTACCTATGCTTTATACCAATAATTTCATAGTTTGTTTTTGTTTTTTTTGAAAATATATTGAAATGAATATATATTTCACGAATATTATAACACTGAAGCAAGAAAATAATGTTTTCAATGTTATCCTACCTTTAATATCATCATCCTCCAGCGTTGTGCTGCTATCTGTTGATTCCTTCACCTGGGAACCATCGCCCTTCTTTGCGTTGCTTTTTCCACCTAGAGTATATGCAAAAATATTTCACATCAGTAAAATAGAGTAGTGATATCATTTTGAAATCAAGCCCTTTTTTGTGTACAATGGGCTATGTATATAATCTTGGTATCAAAATGTACAAAAATTCTCGAGACCATTTACTGTGAAGAATCAGAGCACACGATCGATAAAAATATTCCTGAAAATATTTATTGAATTGTGATGCAAAAAGACTGAATCGTGTTTGGCTCGATTTGACCTACTCTCTATAATTCAATGTATAGATCATTACCCTTAAAATTTAGAAATAAGACAGTTGAAAAAGTATCAGAAGCAATTAATTTATTATCTTCACTATCTTATTATTCCCATTTATACTTTATAATTATCTAATAAAATATTTGCTTCCATAATGATTTGAAAAAATTATTAATTGTGACTCTAGTTTATTTTAGGCAAAATATAAATCCAAAAATTATTAATGTAGAAAAATTGTAATTTAATAAGAATATGCAATTCCCATTTTTTTTTATTAAAGAAAAAAGATTTTAAAGTAAAAAAAAATTAGAAAATGATAAAAATAAAAAACAAAAAATAAAAATCGAATGTAGGAAAAATTGCGGAACTTTGTATGAAAGTGGATGAATATGAAAAATTATCGTACATATAGCTTGAGTGTGCAAAAATACATGCTCACCAGATATTTACAATTGCATTTTTAAATTCTAATTAACAGGCAGATGGTATTGACGTGCAAACGTACAGAGTGATAACGCATTAATCCAAAAAAAAACTTTACTACACATACTAAATAAGCGATTTGGACCATTAAAATCAGTATCATTTCAAGTACTTATTCATCCGTCAATAGAATTTTATTTGTCGAAAAAACACCATAAAATTGAAACGAGATTGAAAACTATAAATTATATAAAGAGCTGTGAAGATTTTCCATCGTATTTTATATTATAATCATTCACAGTGCTTTAAAAAAATTGAAGAGAGTTTATTATTACTCCAGAAAGGATTTATCAGTGCAGTACACGTTTTTTTAACCTTGGCAACCAAAAAAATTGTATTCAAGGCAAAGTAAAATTTCTGGCAAATCCTTCTTGGCGTTTTAACGAATCAGAAAAATGTAAATTAAACACTAGTTATTTGTACGATGAAAATTATTAAATGAATTTCAAATCACGGTGCTTACCACTTTTCGGATCTTCGGATCACAGCGTTTATCACAACGTGCAAATTATTGAATTGATTGGTTACGTGCGTTGTTAGAGGGATGACACGGAGGAAACAAACGTATTTTTAGTAACACTTAATTTTTAAATTATGATAGTACTAATGTTCAAAATTTTCAAATTAAAAATCAAATTTTATTACAAATTTTGGACTTTATTTAAAGGTATAAAATAAGTACAATGTCAGAAATTGTATGTTGGTTTTAAAATGCTTCTAATACAGCAGCAGTCATTATTTTCGACGACTTTTTCGTTCATGGTGAGCTGATTTTATTTTTTTTATTGTCACGAATGCGGAATGCTTCTTACTTACAACGCTCCACAGATATACTTAAATACTGTACATTGAATTTGAATTAATATCAGTAAAACTATGTACACAGAAAGATCAAATAATGTAACAATACACTTTTTCAATTACGTCTACTCTATTGTTTGTTTACATGTATGCAAAACTACTTTTAAAAAAGTAAATTGACAAACTAGCATAATATTTGTAAATCAACTGACAGTTTTCAGCATGGAAAATGCAGTTTGGTCAAATTATTGTTAGTTGACACGATTGCTGTTGCAACATGACAAATTTTTTATAATATAACAATATAATATGATAAAATGTTCACATGTTTCTAGCTTTCTATGAAATTGGCAAAATATTAATTTTCGTGAGAAAAGTATATTTTTGCCTTTAGCGAATAAAAATTCATCGCACATGTAAAATATATAAGGATAATATCAGCATAGAATCATTTGGATCAAAACGTAAGTAAATCATTAAAATTAAAATTGTTCGCAATAATGAAAATTTCAATAAATGAAGATTGGGATTGAATATTATGATTAATTTTCAAAGGTCATTTCTTAATGAAGAATTTCTCGTGCTTTAAATTTACTTCAAAGCTAATCCGTAAATTTAAAATGTCAATTTTTCCCCATGTTTTACGAAAGTTTGTCTGTGATAGAAACTTCAAATTAGTCAAGAATTTTTTTCTTCAAAATTTCGTTTGATCGAAATCAAACTTGTGTTGAGTGTGTTGTTATAACATCTGTGTGCGTTTTTTTCTGTTTCAGAAATCAGAATGATAAGTTATTTCGTTTGTTTTCAATTGTTTTTTTCTGACTCTGATTCTGTTTTTGCTTCAGATGTATTTGTATCGTTTTCATCTATTTTTTTCACTTGTCTCTCTGTAATGTTGAAGATATAAATTTATGAATATATATTTTTTCAGAGTAATTATACTTGAAAAAATTTTGGTGTTGAATAAAAAAAAATCATCCATATTTATAAAAATATATAAAAAGCTCAAATTTTAAGCATCTTGTACCTCCAGCCCGCGCTTTTGCCGACATGTTTAAATACTATTTAAAGGAAATATTATATTTTTTAGTAAAAAAAAAATTAAGGAATGTTAGTAGATATAAAATTTGAAACTTCATGTTAAATGTTGTTTGAAGTCACCAACTGTACGATTAGCTATATGAAAAAAACAATATATATAGAAGTTAAAAACATAAAAGCCGTCTATATTCGTACAACGACATGAACAAAATACAACAATGATAAGTAATATTTCAGATTTTTCATTGCAGAAATATTATTTTTTTTCCAAAGAGAAAAATTTAATAATCTATATTAAATCTTTTGATGTAAATATTTATAAAGTAGATAAATATATGTAGATAAATGATTGTGATGTTTTGAGTCCATATGTATGCAACGATAAATTCAAGATGGTACAAGACATTAGTTTGAAGTATGTACTATTTTGATAGAATCATGGTGTAACAAACTTCATCTCGGCGGGTATTATTTTTTAGCCAAATGCCATGTATGTGTAGCCGCGCCAATGTCTAGGTGCATGAAGTTGTATGCATGTTATGCTATTAGACATTTTTAATAATCGTATGTCTTGGTTACGTAAGTTTAACAAATGCTGATGCAAATTCTGCATATTTTCTATACTTGCTAGTTGTCTGTATGAAAGCTATGTAGTCTATACATATGTATCGTAATTTTTTTCAACTTTTGCGTGTTTTTGTTACTAAATTTGTATCCTTTTTTTTAAAAAACGGCGAGCACCGATCATAAATCATTTTAAAACTCGATTGAAAAGTCTCAGGATACGTTGAATATACTCTTGATAAAGCTAACTCTCGTGAATTTATAAATGAAAGTACGCATTTATCGACCAGTTGTATAAAATTACAAAGATTGTGCGGTAGCACTAAGCTATGGAAAAGTGTTAAGTACGCGAAACTTTACACGTTCATCAATTTACTAAATTTTTGAACAGAAGTCATGAGTTCATCATGAACGTGTCGAGGTGTATGTAAAATAAAACACATGATAAAAGATATATGTAATAGCTTATTATAAGTTCTAATGAGGCTGTAGGATGCACACGTGCACATAATGCAATTATAATGTACTGTTAAAGACCTATCGATGTATCAGGTTTGTTTACATCAAATGCAATGCATCGAAACGTGATGGTTAATTATTTTTTCTTTAATCTGCAGCACCTAACTACTTTGCTAATGAAAGGGATTCATTTCTCTAGGGGTATACATTATACGTTTGGCATTCAACTACGAAAAATCGATCGTCGCTATTGTGCGTAAGTGTATTGTGTACGTGTTTATTTAAATGTATTTATACGATCGTCCACGCTCTTGAAAGTAATTGCATCGCGAGTTTATATGTACATTAGCATTTTAACATATAGATAGAAAAATAGATGTCGGTCGCGCAAACGTTTGCCATTCGAGACTGATTATTATTCGAAAAATAAAGTCGCGGCTAATTAAACGCATGAATCGAGCGAGCTTATGTAAGACAAGTGAAAAAAGCTGGCCGCTATCGTGGCGTGCACATATATTAGCGGTGCTTCTCATGGCTAAGCCAAGGGGGAGACGCTGCTGCCACGCCAACGAAAGAAAAACTAAGGCACACGAGCCGTATCTCGAAGGTGACCTGAAAAACTACCGACCGACTCGATAATCGTGCGTGCGCGGCAGAACAGACGCGCGAATAATACGCCTTTGCGATTAGCGCATAAATATTGATTAGCCGCAGACCGGCCGAATCGAGCAACGTCACAGCTGTTTTGGATCCTTGAACAACGAGCGATCGTTTATTAATTCTTGCGAAAAAAAAAGCTGATCGATAATTTCAACTTACCATACACGGCCAATTTAACGACGTTAAGCGGAAAATCGCGGAACCGATCCGAGACCGATTTTTTACTCGATACCGATACTACACGTGCTAATTTCAGTGCCATTGGTTTTATTTACATGAAAATCTATTTCTATTCTGTCTACGTTTCACGTGGCGGTGTGAAAGAAGCTTAACAAGCCATTTTTATCCATGAAAATGTTTCCGATGAGTTCGGATGATGTAGGATACATTTGTGCTCTTGTCGCATCGATTGAATTGAAAGCAGCAATGAGCAACGAGTGACAGGAGCACTCGGGCTTTTGGTCAATTTGTTTCGCTACGTCACCAAGTAGCACAAATGTATCTTGTAAATGTGTATGTTGGTACATTTAGATGGTTTTATTCGTGTGTTTAGTCGGTAAAGTATCGAGATGTCATACATATGAGCAATGACATAGAATACACAATAGGAGGTGAACGTATAAATCGATGCTGCTTACACCGAAAGAAATCGATCGACCGCACCGAATTTCATTTAACGTAAGGGCAGAATTTTTAATTGTCAAGAATCGGACTTTTCGCGATGCGGTAGATGAATTTTTTTCAGTTTATGATCATGTGTGGATGCTATATATCATAGATGTTTTTTTCATACGATGAGATGTAACGTAGAAAAAAGAAAAGATAAAAGAGTCGAATTATGAACGAAAAAGAAAAAGAAAAAAATGTCAGACAAAACATAAGGAAGACGTATCGTTGGCAAATTTTGCAAATCGATCAATCTTATTATAGCTTATCGTAAAGAAAGAGACTGTGCACAAATATACAGCTCATGAAGTAAATTTCATCATGTACATTATGTAAGTTTAGAGAGTAGTGATTAGATTATTAGATGGTGTATATCTATGGGGAAAGCTATAGTGAGGTATAGTGAGGGGGGCTTGAAATTGGTATAAATTGGTTTATACTTGAAATGTCAAGGAAAAAGTAAGACGATGTTGAAAAAGCAGCGGCGGGCCGGAGATACTTACCAGGCGGCTCATACTTACTGGAAAAGTTCCTTGTGGCCAGCATGGTGGTAAGGATGGCGCCCTGTCGAACAACAAAAGATCCGTTAAGCGAACAATTGTCATGATCTCGGGTGAAAAATTCCTTATCTCTAAGTAGGACCTCGGGCACGGGCTTTTCCGCTAGCTCGTGGTCCGAGCGGCACATGACGAATTTGTTTTTGATGGATTTCATTTTTGGCTTTTTATCGGACGACGAGGAGGACGAACGAAACGAGGAGGACGACGAGTCCCGACAACAGCAGCGTACGCTCATGCAGCTTGGCGCGCACGACTCGCGACTGCCACGGTTGAAAAGCGACTATAGGACTGTGCGCTCCGAGCTGCTCGCCTTACTCGACCGATTCGCGGTTCAGGGCCGCGACTACGCAGCATTTTATGCCGCGATGGCAATTATACAACGTCAGCTGTTGGAGTCATAAGCACGGCTCGTTTATGGAAATGCACTTTTACGTAAGATACGCGCTGGCGCGTTCGTTCGCTTTCTCGCGCTCCATCTCAATCACGATTATCTCGATTAGGATTCGGAAATTAGAGTCGACGAGCTCGACAGATCTCAGTCTGGATCGTCAGTCAATAACGAACGACACAAAGAGTCGCCATTCTCGAATCATCGTTGCTAATTATTACACGCACTTTTCGTGTGTCGAAACTTTACGTAATCGAGAACGTGTGATTATAAATGGGTGCAATTGCAGATCGCTTCCTCGTATGCGCGTGTCGCGCCTTAGCAGCGTGAAAATGCAGAAAATGACACAGACGGGTACTCACTTTTAATTTGCGCCTGGCATTGAATTTCTTCAAGCAATCCACTGTCTCTTGCCTGTGGACGATGGATGCCACGCGCTCGCGTTGCTGTGACAAGCAAACAAACAAAGGAAAGAATTAGAATTGCATCATTTGCACTTGCTCCAAGACGAACGAGGCAAAGAGGACTTACGCAGATCCATGGGTGTTTGAGGGCGTCGTTGGCCGTGATCCTCTTGCTCGGGTTCACCGTGAGCATCTGATTGATGAGGTTTTTCGCCTCGGGCGTGACCGTGTCCCATTCTGGCGTGGGGTACTGCAGCACAAAACGTCATTAGAGGCATTCATTTTATAGTATGTAAATCAAACGAATCATGTGCATGTATTACTGACGTCGTAGGATCCAGCCTTGATCTGGGCATAGAGCCGGTGCTGGTCCTCGTCCCAGAAGGGCGGGTAGCCGACCAGCAGGATGTAAAGTATGACGCCGCAGGCCCATATGTCGACGGGCTTGCCGTAAGGCTCCTTCTTGAGGACCTCGGGGCTGAGGTAGCCGGGCGTGCCCGCGAACCCGTACCATGCCTGTGTATCGCCTTGGACTTCTATCGCCAGGCCAAAGTCGGCCAATTTCACCGCAGCCCCTTTGGCTTTGCTGGCTAAGAGTAAGTTTTCTGGCTGCCAAGGTCAATCGACCGACGCACAATCAGTCATTTATTGTAATTAATAGTAATACGAGTGTTATTAGGCTGCAGGATAAATACCTTGAGATCTCTGTGCACGACCCCGTTGTGATGGCAGTGGTGTACGCTCTCGAGGATCTGTTGAATGCAGTGCGACGCGTCAGCTTCGCTGTAAAATTCCCGTGCCACGATATCTTCAAACAGCTCACCGCCTGTTACTCTGTAAGCCAATCGAATCTCGTTATGTGTCCAATCAAACAATCAACAAATTTCGTTTCACTTTTGCTTTTCCTACTTACAAGTCGAATACGAGGTAGTGATAATTTTCCTCCTGTATGCTATCGTGTAATCTGACTGTAACGCAACAAAAAGCCATCATTTAATAAACATTGTCAAGTATTGATTAAAAAGGAAAATAAGGAAAAATGTTTGTCTCTCGTTTAACGTATCCGGCGTCTATTTGGTCATCGACGACTCGGCAGTATACCTTACATCAGCCCATATATAAATAATTCCCTCCTGCGCTCCATTACTTTACTAGTCGCGTTACTACTATATAGTGAATGCAGTAAACAGGTGCAGCTAGCCAAAGTATGCTGGTACAACGTCGCGATATCACACAAGCTCCTTTGCTTCCTACATTAAACTGCGTCAAAAGTACTTTTTGTTTCGTCTCTCTCTCTCTCTCTCTATTCTGGATCAAGTACGCCAAGTGACAAAAGAAAGTAGGTTTGTCACAGTAATGGCTGTACAAGTATAGCGATTGTATTATATGGAAAATTATATCGAGCAGCTCAACCTGCGGCCAACTGCTTTGAGCTTGAGGGCGTCGTCGAGGGATCGAATTAGCATCGAGCCAAGAGGAGCACCGATACACAGACCCAGTGCAGCTAACCAGTTAAACCACTTTTACAATTGGCCCTTTTTTTGGCAAATTTGACTAGAGGTCATATTTGCATCAGACGCCTACTTTTGTCACTCATTTTGTCTTGAAACTGCACAAGTACGCAACTAGTACGTCGGTGCTACTCGAGTTTGTATCATTCGCAACGTCAAGTTCTAATGACGGTTAAGCGACTCCCGATTTGCAACGAGTACGAAACGAGTTGTAAATATTTTGCTTGCGCCACGAGTCTGCTTTGCGATTTGAGAAAGGCTGCAAGGTGTGCAGAAACGAGTGCGCAGAAAATTACAGAACGAGTTGGAAAAGCGAATTGTCGCATAAAACTCATCATATGTCTCAGTACCGTTTCTTTTTCTAGATTTACGCGAGTAAAAGTGTGTAAAATGAAAAAAAATCGGAAGGTTTTTTGCAAAGTAGCAGCTGGCCGATTACAGCGCGATTGAACTATAAGCTAGGAAACAAGCGAGCCAAACATCGATCCACCTGCGATCGACATGAATCGGCTTCGCGTCACGAGCCAGGAGCCCACGACCGTCGCACCGAAACAATGCTATGATTCCATACAATTGCCGTTTTTACAGCTCTTGCTGCAATTAAAAGCTTGTTACAAAAAGATTGGTCGTGTGGAGTTTTAAAAGAAAAAAATACACTTTTTATAATGCGGCAATAATACGCACTTCTGTAGCTGCACTACCCCTGCAAAATTCGAGTATTTAGCAAACGCTGCTACAAAAATTCCAGATAAAAAGTATTTTTCCCAACAATAATAGCTTTGAGCTGTTTTGCTCTTCGTTTTTTGTTGAATTTCGTACGTATTCTTGAACATGGCACGCGTTACTATCAATGTTTGATTGAAAGTCCTGGCGATCTGTAGGCGCTCCGCCACGTACATCTACTTTCGCAAATCAATCGGGATCGCGGCTTTATAAATGACGAAATGTCGCTCAAAAACGAAGCAATGGCTCACCTATTGCTGTAATCTTTGTCGCTTTTGACACCACCCAAGGGCATTTGCAGCAACGATTTGTGCTTTGCAATCGATAGCTACTGGATTATTTCGCCTGTTTCGGCGAGTGAACGAAGAGAAAATTTGAGCTTTAAAAGATATGGATTTTTATGAAAAAAATTTTTCCTCGGCTCCTATTGCAAGAGAATAGCAAATCTTTTCTTCGATCCGTACCAAATCTTCACTTATATATAATGCACGTGTAGATCGTTATAGGGCTCGAGTCAATTGTTCAATCGGTCAATTAAAATTCATATCGATTATACTTACCGATATTTGGATGTTGGAGTTTTCTACATATTCGCGCTTCTCGTTCCAACTTTTGAAAATCTGAAATGAAAAGACAAAACAAATATTATAAGGTGAAGATTAAGTGAATTACAATTATAAATTTGTCAATTTTCCTATGCTGATAGGATCGGACTCGGAGACGGAGCATAGCGACTTTTGGTTTTTCTCAAAAAAGCCTCGCGAACCAGACTGCACAAGTGGAATCAGTAGGCTTGGTTGTAGCGCAAATGCAATACGCGTAGATCGCAAAAGCTTTAGAGTCGCGCGGCGAAATAAACCCTTGGCGTGCTCCGCGGATTAATGATTCTACAATCCTTCGGACTGGCTGCGAGCTCGCACGTGCATCGGTGCAGTTTGGCGCATTGGACCAGTCTCAAGGCTGCTTTTCTTCTAATCTGCACAAGAACAAAAGGCCTCGAACGATGTGACTCGAAATAACTCGGACCCATATTCGAGTTTTACGACAAGTTCGCTCATTCAAGCGTCTATGTTTGTTGCAACTGGAGCTCACAAATTACTTATAAGCAAAGAGGAGCACGAGCTTGCGCAGTTTCTCATTTGAATGATTTTTCGTCGCGTAATATTTTTTCATCGAGTGGCTGGATCGGTGATTGCAATAAGCAAAGACTCGTTTCGACTCAAAATTTCAGCTCTGCAAATTGTCGTCCGCAGCTGCCTGCACATATGCAAATGTAGCGAGCTTTTGAACGAGCAGTCGTTACTTTTTTGCATTTTGTATACTCGACTAAGCTAGATTATGCGCGCGTATACGAAATTTACGCCGTACGTTTCTTTATCTGAAGCGCGAGCCGGCCAAATGCTGCGCGATCACGAATTCCCTCGAATAAGGCGCTTTAAGCCGCGCGGCTAATCGAATCGGCGCCCGATCCATTTAACGCTAAAATACGTGGCCAAAACGTCGTGACAAATTAACGCTCGTCGACTGTCTCGCCGAGGTGAAAATCCGCCTGACTACATTTTTCCCTTTCCCAAAGTCTTGCTTTAGTTTTTATGCTTAAAAGCGCCTCGGCTTCGCCTGTACCTACATTATTCCTAACGTTGACTAGAAATTACATCGTACGCGCCAACACGCACTAACGCAACTTGGCCGTTAACTCTGGCTAAATGGATGAAGCGCGATGGCTTTGCCATTGTATGCACTTTTCAGTCACATAGCCCGTTTGGAGAAAAAAAATAGAGAGCCGACAATTTATAATTCACCATTCGTTTTACTCTTTCGTTTTTAATTACCGATTAATTGAACTATTTGCAAGTTGACAACAGATCGCTTTTAGGCATAGTGGCGTTATTCGCAATTGTTTATTCGTACTTATTTTCCCACTCTTCTCTCTTTAAGAAGCAGCGCACAAGTTCAGGCGTACTTTCATAGGAGCTATTTTCGAGTATTACATGCCAGAGCAGGAAAAGCGAGCCGTAATTAGCTCGGAAAATTGCGACTGCACGAACGTCACCTTGTCGATGCGCACGTCCTGGTACTCGAGTATGCCTATCGGTGCAACGAGGCCTATCAAAGCCGCGCAACAAATATATTCGATACGATGGCCATCGTCAACGCCAAAGCAATGATTTTACGTTTTTCAATGTTTTGTCCGACTTTTGAGTCGGTGCGTGCGCGAGCGTGTCCACCATGAGAGTGCTGGACACGATAGAAAAAAAGTTTTGCTCAAGTTTGCCCGAATTCGCTTGGATTTGAATTAATAAATGCATTACGCGATAAGGAAAAATCGATTTGCTATTTGAGCCAGACGACTAGGCGTCGCGTTCGGCTTTGAGTGGCGAAATAAGTTGGCAAAACTTTCGTTCAGTCCTTTCAATGTACATAGAGCTGGAAAAGTTATTCGATTTAAAAACGATATTATATCGATTTTGTGTATTATAGTTGGTATATGAGTTTGGAAGCGCAGAGAATAAGACGGGGGGCCATAAGCGCAGTTTATAAGCGTAGCTAAATTACAAGTTTTAATTTTTCCTCTAAATGTCCCCCGAGTCGATAGGCGTGTCGATAGTCGATTCTTAAAAGTTGCAATGCGATTAGACGCTCGAGTTTGAGCAAGAATCGTTGGACTCGTTGTTGGACTAGCTCTATGCGAAGCCCTCGACTCGAGTATGAAATGTATTTATAAAGAAAAATGAAATTAGAAATCCAGCTGCAGTCGCGATTGCTGGTCGATGAGAAATAAGTAAAAAAAAATAGATTGCGAATGCTATATAAAATAAGGAAGCCAGCTGTCTTACAGATATGAAATTATCGATCGAACGAGTAATGAGATACGGCGACCGCGAGTAAATTGATTATCTGGATTTTTCTCCATTTCCTCCTCCTTCTTCTTCTTCTTCTTCTTTTCATTCGTCTACTTTCTTTGGTTGCTTTCGTGTCCAAGGCCGATGTATTAACGCACGAGCATATAATTTAATGCTGAAACAAGAGAGAAATACGGCTCGAGTACTGGGGGCGAACGAAGCTGCGCGCGGCAAAGAAAAAGCAATCGACGAGGAGCAACCGAACGAGTGCAGCGCACTGCAGCGGCACCGTCGAATAACATTATAAAAGCGCCAGTGACGTAGGTAGGTTGGTAGGTAGGTAGACCAGGTGCGGCTGCAACGACGTCGGCGCTCGCTGGGTCAAGAGGTCACTGGAGCAAGGTCCAAATTTCATCTCTCGCGCGCATGGCTCATTTTTCCCCCTTTTTTTCTCGTCATTCGCATTGTCCACCTTTTTATTTTCAGCTCCCTTCCTTTTTTCCTGCTGCGCGCAAATCGCATTTCCAATGAATCGCCATGTGCGACTATACTCTATAATAGCCTTTGAGTAGCTACAAGCCCGACGGATTACTTATTGCAGCTTTCTCGGCCATATTCGGCTTTTCGCTTGACATTCAATTCTCCTCTCTCGGTCCATTTTCTTCTTTCATAATCAAGCCTAAGAAGCTAATGTACGCAACCTAGGCCTATCGCTAATGTTCAACATTCGTTCACGAGTAAATTCAAGCTCATTATTCTGACCAAATGACATTTGAAATGACTAAGCACAAGACTAAATACCATTTGCTCGTTTATTTTTTTACCGCTTTGAAAAAATCTAATAAATCAATATTCAATTAAATCTACATTTTATCTCGCTTAGAGCATTGGTTTGAAACGAATCAGTGCATCGAGGAACTTGTTAATCGAAATTCGTCCTTCCTTCGCCATCACATCACATCGAAAATGCATTCGATATTTTTAATTTTGCTAAAGAGACATAATTATAGTTCACCTGAAGCAGAGTCAATAGTCAAGTATCATCGAGCAAGTTGGCACTTTTGCAGCTCTTTCAATTATTAACGCCTTGATCTCTCGATATAAAGATTATTAGCGAGCTTTGGCATAGAGCTTGGCTAAGAGGCTGGGGATAAGAGCAAATGACGCGATCGGCTAAAAACGCTTGTGCGAGATTTTTGTCTTGGTCCGTTTCTCTTTTCTGCAACCAGTTTATACATTTCTCTCTCTCTATCTTTCTTTCTTTGTGCACATCCAAACGCGCTCCGTCTTTCGAATCTATTTCGAATCTAGCCGTAGATAAAATTAGCTCAGAGCTTAAAATCTCTGCGAGTGCGAGTATACGTCACTCGGCGAGACAATAGTATCGAACAAACGACGATCAACAAGTTGCTTATTTGTTAATTTTGACGTATGTATCGTAGGCGGACTCGCTCGTTAATTAGCCCGCCCGCTCATGGCAATAGCCTCATCCGGAATCGTGCTCTACAACGTCCATCGATTTCTTAGACACGATTTTTTTTGCTGTAAATTTCATTACTTTGATACAATTACTCACCTCTAGAGGATAACTTTTTCGTGTTGATGATTTTGGCAGCAAACTCGAGGTTCGTACTTTTTTGCACGCATCGTCTGACCACGGAGAAAGCCCCTCTGAAACATAGAAAAAGAAGATACACATTGGTAGTGGAGTTTGGCTACGATGCTGGGCTTGTCTAGTGAAGAGGGAATGTACGATAGAAGGCTCGGCGCAGGCTCTTTTAGTTGTGTATTCTAATTGGATGATGGGATCGCGAAATATTAATTTATACTTGACACCTCTCACGTGTATCTTTGCTTTTTCTCTTCCTCGTCCCGACTTTATATAAAGTCGCAACCTTGAAATAAGAATGTAAGTAAAAGAAAAGAAGGCACGAGTCGAAGGCCGGTCTCCACGCATACGACACTCGCACATGCAAATAATACAAGAGTCGGTGTGTAAATAATTTCTTTAGCCGCGACAAGCAATAATCAGTGTCATTAGTTTCTCAAAAATGAAACATTAACAAGTACATATAAAGGCGCACTTGCGAATTTGCGCTTCGTGCGTATTATATATACGTTGCAGTTTGCAAAAGTTATAAGCAATTTAATAAAAAAAATGCTTGGATGTAGGCGGCAATAATATAAACGCGCCAGATTCAATTTAAAACTCGAGAGAGTCGAGGCGAGGAAAGAAGACTCGCGAGCGAAACAATTGCGACTCGACGCTAATGAACATTAGAAATGTCTGTTTAAATTTTGTGTGTGTTAAAAGCAGCGTATGCGTCTCCAGGGGCGATATCACGCAAGCGGGGAAATACCAAGTATGCGCACGAATCTCCTTGGGAGCACGAGGGATGAATGCGAAGCAGGAGCTATAGCTTTGTAGCTCCATCAGCAGCTAGTGTGCCTAACTAAGCAAATTGTCATAGGTTTAGGCTCGATTGTCTCTGCTGTATCAAGTGCGTTCTTCGTTGCTCACGCCGCTGCTCTGCGTGTAATATATCGAAAAATCTACTTTCCTCGATCCCGCGTTTCCGAAATTTTAGATCGGAGCTAGGCTAATTTCATGTTTTGCATCGATGGATCGATGGGCGTGTGAATTGTTTCAGCATCTCTCGAGCAGTTAGCCGTCGAGAGAGCCCGAGCTAAAAATACACGCGAGTAAGTGATACGCCGATAAGACGCGCGCGACAGGTTAATAGAAAAATGATGCGTTGAAAAGTTCGAGCTGCCGTCGAATCAAAGTAAACAAGCCAAGTCGAGAAAAGTACATGGATTTATCTCATTGAATCAGCTTGTCTTGTAACATTCTCAATGATGCACATTTGAGACAAAAATCCACACGTTAATTGCCTCGGAGGTTGCAATTTTGTTGTGAAAAAAAACGTTGCTAATTCTTCAAGCGGGATAAGAAAAGCCAATCAACTTTTGGCTAATGTTGGCCCTGCAGACGCACAGACGCACTCGAAGCTCTAGTCTATAACTATCTTTCAAAACTGTCGCTTCGTTTATCAGACGTTCGATCATTCGTAATTTATAGCTTATTATCGTTGACATCCGGCAAATGGTACATCGACGGTATCTGTGAGCTTCTCCGCTCATGAATATTCGAAATTTCGGTGTCAAGGCTATACGCGAAGCTGTGTAATATATAATACATGTATTGAAAAGGGGCTGTGATTGCAGTGCACATGTTCCGCGCGACAAAGATTCACACAGATAGTTGCTGTGGAGTACGTATCGGGCCATGTGCATTATTCGCGAAAAAAGAGGTGGCTGGCTACTAAGACGACCTACTTGAAAGAGGGAGAGAGAGAGAACTCGAAGATGACGAAGAAAGCCGTGAAAAAGGCCTGAACAAAACGTGAATTAGATGAAAGAAAATGGCGAGAAAATTGAGGACTTTTGACGAGTTTCCACGAGACTCGGTTACATAATTGCGTTTTCGTTATGAATTGGTAAAATGCATGGCTGGTACATGGCGACTATCGTTGCCTTCGCAGCGTTCACGCACATGCCTTATAGCTGGCGAAATCGATCGATCGCGGCGACCGACTTTTAGCAGCGGGCCTCGAGTGAATTTTCGCAGCTCTTCTCCTGCACAAATGATCGAGCACGGAACGGACGAATGAACGAATGTAAAGGCAAATCTGCTTTGCGAGGCTCATTTCATCGGCAGCTTGCATCGGTCTTTCGTAATTTCTAATAAAAAGATGAATTTCGATGAAACGCGTTGCAGGAACGATCGCAGGATGCAGCAAATAGCCAAATTAACGAAACGAAATGTAATTCACGAGGCAAGGTTTTTGCCGTTAGTCAGCTTGTATCGGCAAATATGACTCGGTAGATAACGCGAGGAGTTTGCATCGATCGAGGCTTTGCTATGGCTCATCCGATCAACATCGATCACAATCGAACGGAGGAAAATGGAATAAAATGTAGCAAAAGGCAGTCGAGGAGAGAAACAAGGATAAAGAGAATGATTAGGAGCTCGCGAGCCTAATAAGCCGTGCTCCGTTGGAGCGAGCTAACGACGCGGTTAGCTATAGCTAATATGCGCCGGCGACAATCGATAAGTGTTGTGTCTGCGCATACACCGCGGATCTGCGGACTGCGGCTGCAGTCTACAGTGTCTGGACTAGGAGGTAAATAGATATAGCTATACACACACACACGCGCGCGCGCGCTATATGCGCTATACGGATACGCTAGCCTCTGTCTTTTGACCTAAATGCGTCACGCGCCTAGCCTGCACACGCAGCGCAGCGACGTACGCGCCAGCTTTTCCGAGCTAATGCTCGAGCGCTATTTCGCCAGCTGTGAATTCTTCCTTCTCTTCTTCGCTGACTCGACGAGCACCCAAATCCAAAAGTTGATTCTTTTTTCTCAGGACTCGCGACGAATAAGCAGGAAAATTGAGCAAGAACGAGAGCTCGAGCTTCAAAGGCCAACCGCATCAGGCTCGCTCTCGAGCTTTAAGACTCCTCGAAGCTAAACCTGGACTCGAGCCTTGTACCGAAGCACGTCTCTAATTTCGAGTCGAGTAAAGACGAGACGAGAGGCCACCAAGGGAGCTTTTTTCTCTGCGTATGTGTATAATTGATAATAACACGCCTACTAGCAGATCCTTATTTATAAATTGCCATCGATCAGCTATTTGTAATGGCTTCTATCGCTTACGTATCGGAGTGCAAAAAAAAGGCGATACTGCTCGCGCTCGAGCCTGAATAATATATATTATGCTCGGCTCCTCTAGGTAATTATCGAGCAAAAAACAGGGAAAATCTTTTCGAAATAAAGAGTGCGCCTGCACACGGACTCGAGAGTTGGCTCGTCGTAGCGTGAAACTAACTGTGTCAGACATCTAGTCTATGGCCTGGCTGCGCAGCTGTGTATATTGTATGCTCGCTTGCGCGCGCGCGACCAGCCTGTCGGCGTCAACAATCGATATTCCAATACTCTTACATATCCGTTTCGTTGCAAATGTTATTTTTCCTTTGCTCCGTGTAACGCTCCGTGCAATTATCCTTCCTCGTGCGCGCCTCCTATTTTTCCCAACATTTTACAGGCCAAATTGCCAAAGTCAACTGCGCACAATTTTTCCAGCTGTTTATAATACGACTCGTACAATCTCACTACTATCTCAAAAGCTTAAGAATGAATAATTCCTCGCTTCAACGAGACAAAGCGCCCCGAGTTGGAGGGACTAAAGACAACTTCCTCTTCTTGATCTACTTTTTACTCCTTCCTATCTGTCTTTTATTTCAGAGAAAAAGTGCCAATGTCCTGACTTTTGTTCTACATAACTAGTGTTTACAAAGATGGAGAAACGAACTATTTTCCAAACTCCTCCTCATACTCATTTTATTTCAAATCAATTATTTTCACTTCTTTTTATTTTTATTATTATTATTATTATTATTATTACTCATTATTATTACTCGACGTCACTCATTAGGATTTACTTGTATGGTAAAATGAAAAAACAAAAGGTGAGTGGCTTGGCACGAGCGTTTTTATTTATTCACGGAACAAGAGTCAAAAATGTCGAACGCGTCGAACGTCAAACGTATAACGAGGCAACGGTAAGTAAGCTCGACAAGTATTATCTGCAGCTGAGGCAATAGAACTCGACAGTCGGTTATAAAGTCTAATAGTTATTATTCTTTTGACGACTAGGAGAAAAAGCAAAAAGTGATAAGAGTAGAAGCTGATATAGGAAAATACTTTTGACCTGAATCTTGGCTCTTTTCCTCTTTTTTTTCTCTCATTTAAAAGAGGTGGTTGCTGTGGAGATAAGAGAGAGAGAGAGAGAGAGAAAGAGAGAAAAGCCTACTTAAAGGAAGAGTCTTTGGCCAACCGCATGCTCCGAGATGACCATTCTTTTCTCAGCATCTTTCCGCGCTCTAGTTACTAATAATCTGCTTGCTCAGCCCGAGTCTCGTGTACAGAGCGATGCAGCGTTTGATATTCAATCTCGACTCGCTTTTTCAACAGTCACCTAGACTAGCGGTGCAATTTTTCCAGAGCTTGCAGCGGCGCGTCAACTTTTCTCTTGCTTCTTCCGTTGAAGCGATCGGTGACGTAAGAGGCCAGAGGCAAATTTTATCATGCTTGTCTCGTTCAATTTTTTCCTCTCCAACTTGCCGGGCAAAGTTTGTAGGAGAAAAATACTAATGGGGCGCAGCATCGAGGCAGCTTTTTACCCCTCTCACCGAATGCTCGTTAATTGGCCCAAAAACAGCTCGTTCTCGAATCGCTTCTCAGACAATTCTTTCTTCGCATATAGATTATATGAAAAATACAGACTGGTGCTCGTGTCGAAGTACAATTCGCTACCCAACGGATGTGCTACGCTACTCTGCGTTCTCGTCCTTATCCAGGCACGTAAAAAAACAAAGTTTATACGTGTCACGTACAACTCGACGTATAACTCGAAATCAAAGATAAAATAAAACGTAAGATCAAGTGTCATTATTAGAATCGCGCCGATACTTTATTTGCCTTTCCTTATGAAATTTTCACATGCAAAACTCATAAGAAATCAGCATAATAGATGGAGGGAGGGAAACGCAAGCCAATTCAGTTATATGGCGCGAGGAAAAGAAAAGGGTCGCGAGAAAATGCTGCCAAATCGAGTCGATAGGCGATGAATTCGTTTCGGAAAAAAAAGAAATTGGCTGCGTTTGCTTTATACGATCGGCCATGCGAATGCACGCGAGCAAAATATAAAACGAAATAAAATAAAATGAAATGAAATAAAATAAAAGCCAGCTCGGACGAGGATCCGCGATTTTTCACGCTCGCCCGCCAATGTACGCGTCAAAGCATAGTCCAACGGGCTCGTGTCAACGTCGTCGCACGACCGTCTACGCATATATCGGACTTGCTCGTCACAAAAATCATACTCCGATGCAAAGTTTGGTTTTTCTCCAATGCTAAAAAAAGTATCGTTCAAGCGGATACGTTATACGCGGGGCTTGGGCCGTTGGCCGCGTCGTATTCGTTGCTGGCTCGAGGTCGTCGCGCGGCTGCAGGCGATAAGCAGCGCCCGCAATAACAATAACAAGGCCCAGCTCGTACAGCTGCGATAAGCTGATACGAGGCTGCGGCATAGGTAGCGAGCTCGATTCGGCCCACGCTCGACCGACTCGTAACTCAAAGCTCAAAGGTGAGACGGCGTTTTACGACTCGCGACTGCGACACACGCAGCCAACAATTGAAATATTTTCCTATTTAAGGCTATTTAACCGTGTCGAACTCGTGGCCCGATTACTACGCGTAAGACTAAACTCGATCCAAGTCGAGCTAGTAGCAAATAGCGCTAAAGAGAGCGAGGGCCAAATTTGAACATTTTAATCGAGTCCTCGAACCAAGTGCAAAGTAATGATCAGAGTAATGCGAGTAAAAGTAAAAAATGAGACGCGATATATCTATATGCAGGAGCTAATCGGCTTTCGAGACTTTAGGAGCAAGAGACAAGAGCTGCACATATAGATGCAGAAAAGACCGGCTGACGCGCGCCGACACGCGTGACAATGAAAGAAAAGCGAGACTCGAGCAAAGTGCAGTTATAGCATCGAGTAGTATACATAACGCCTCGAGAAGTTCCGGCTTTCGGATACTCCTTGAAGAGTCGATCGACTCGTTTCTCTTTTACTTAATCTTTAGCTGCTGCTGCTGCTGCACAACATCTATCCGCGCACGTGTGTTGGTAGCGCATTAAGTCGCACACACCGACTCGGCTAGTGCTTATATAAGCTATACGTTTCTCTGCAGCTATATAAACGACATTTGGTCGCGAGTCATAGATTGCCAGCCGAGCTTTTACTTTTCAAAGTATGCAGCGAGTCGATGGCTAGTAGGGATAGCTGCTGATTCCTTTGACACTCGCAACTCACTGCTCCAAGGTCCAGCCAGCATCGTCTGCTAGGACTACTCGCAGAATGAGCAAATTTCGCTTCAGCCGATGACAAAAACAGTCGAAATACTACGATACTACGATAGAATCGTGAAAATATAATAATCGATATTACGTGCAACTGTTTGACGTAACGAGGCCTGCTGCTGTCCATCTACTGGGCCACAAAAGCAGCTATTGCGTCTCCGCAAGTTGAGCCTAGATAGCAATTAATCCGTAGTTGAGATACCAAAAGACCGACGGACCGAGTCCGCTTTTATGCACACACAAACACACATAATATTCGATACGTATCTCGCTCGACACGCTCCAAGACATCTTCTCCCGCAGCTATATCGGCTATACAACGCTGACGCTCGAGCTCCACGCTCTGTGTACAAAAAAGAACTGCTTGTTTTTTTTTTCTAACCTCCCAAGGCCATGGAAAATACCTTCGATTCTTTTTCATCTTTCCGTTCGATTCGACATATCGTTATCGAGGGAAATCCTCGAAACAAGCCGACTATTTGCCTATGAGCGTGAAACGTCCAACGACGAAACGAAGCAACTGGAGCAGCAGCTTTCATCGACTCATTTAAACGGAATAATCGTTCTCGCGAGTTTAAATTACCCTTAGCATGCTTTTCGTCTGGCATACTCGATCAAAAATATTGAAATTCATGTTTAAATGGTCTGTATTTTGTCTGATATTGAATTTCGATACAGCTTCTTCCGCTCATGATTTTCAAAATGTTTTAATTTAATCATTTTTTAGACATTTTTTCTTAGCGTTCGATCTGCTTCAACTTGATCGTTTGAAAATTTACAAATTTACAATTCATGTTTTCCAATAGTATTTCTATTGTAAAACATTATTAAATTGTTCTTACCAGTCGATATAAAACGCAATCATGATTCTCAAAAATGAGGTATTTCGAGTATTTTACACGCTTGCAACATTCAAAGATCTCTTAATTAAAACAATGAGAAAAAATGAAAAAAATGTAAAGATTTTTATTTAAAAATCGAGCTCGAGCAGTCCATTGGAAGAAAAAAAATATTTCTTTTGGCATGCGTCGCCGTTTCCGACACAATGAAACAATCGAGGCGAGGTGAGAGCAAAAAAATGTGAAAATTAATTTTAGGCCAGTCTAATGTATATGTTGTGTGTCAAGCTCTTAAAGCTCTCGACATGCTACGCTATTTTTTTATTCGTATTTCGGTAAGCGTGCTCATTTCTCCGACTTGACTAATAAGGACTATTTATTTGTTTTAAAAATTGAATAATATTTGCGAGAGCCGCAATATGATATACATGTCAAGTAGGAGGTGAATTTTTTATACGAATTCGGACTCGATACTTGAGAAAATGTTTTGGTTGAAAAATAAAAAATACAGGCAAAAAAGGTGGCGCGTTCGCTCGTCTATTGATCTGCGTTGATGGGCATTTTATTCGCAGCTCGTGATATTACACGGAGCGCGTCGTAATAACGACGACGTCAGGGGGTGACGAAAATTCAAACGAGTCGAGGGAGACTCGATTACTCGTTGGCGTTAATAGTCTGGTAGAAAAGTCCAATGTGCCACGACCATTGTATAGTAGAAGGCAAACCGAGAATACGAAAGAAAGAGAGAGACTTTTTTAGGGACGCGTCTGGCTGGGATCGATCGATCCTTGGACGAGGCACAAGAGCATGTACGTACTCGTGTACGAGCTGTACTCCAAATTTAGAATATCTGTCGAGCGTGTTCGTCTGCTTTGGGTAAAAACATACAGTTGCTCGAGCGCTCCATGTCCAAAATCGTTTGAACTTTTTCTCGGCCGAGCGAGCAGTAAGTCGTAAGTCGCGCTTACAGCGATCGTCGAGCTTTATTTTCTCCAGCTATTGGCTCTATTATTTTTAATTTCGTGCGTAAATCCACGAGTTGCGCTGCTTTTATTTGCGCAAACAGTCGAGAGATGAATTTTTTCATAACGTATAAGTGAAAAAGTAGCCAAAATAAAGATTTCGAAAGTCGGCTATTTCCAGGCAAATTAGCCAATGTGGGAGAACGAGTGCGTTTTTTGTACAATCGATCGGACGAGCTGAGGCGCAATACAGCAAGCAAGCCAACTCCAACAACCGTCGACTCGTTCATTCAACTGTGGTAAAAACTCGTTGGTAATAGCTCGCCATTAGCCTTTGGCCCTCGCAACCAATGCCAAAGCTGGATTAGCTGGATCGCGATCGAGTCGAGAATGGATTTTTCTTGCTCCAGGTCGAATCGCACGACGAACGACGCTGCTCCGCCGAGTGCACACACGAAGCTCGGATACGACTGCAGTTGTATATGGTAGCTCTTTGGGCTGCGCCCTTGAACTCGCGACCAGTATAGCAGCTACGCAGAGTCGCGATCGCGATTCACTGCTCTATTATTCAGACTACGTCGATACGTTCGAGCATATATATATGAGCATATCGAAATTTAACGCGTACCTCTTTGGACAGCGCTACACGATGAACGATGAACTATAGCGAAGTAGATGATTTCATGGAAACAATCGACATTGGACAATGTGCAAGTTAAAAAATGCAAAAAGAAGAAAAAAGTAGAAACGCACAAAGTAGGCAGTTGACGTGCATCGAGCTGGCGTTAGGCATGAATTAAAATTAATTGATTGTACTATTAATTCGGGGACCAGGAGCATATCGGTACTTACAGCTACTGCACGAGTGTACGAGTGTACGAGTGTCAGGTACAAACTCGTTTAGCTTACAAAATTATACGCGTCCCGGGAAAAAATCGATTCGAGCCTCGACAACGATGTACGAGCTAAGCGGCGTTTGGTCGCGAGAGCGAGGACAGAGACGAAAGTAACGCCTGCGTGCAGCTGCTCTCCCGATGAATTTGGCCAATCGGCTTTTCAGCGCCAAGCTAGGCGAAAAGGCGAAATCGCTGCCGATGCTGCACCGATGGCTCAATGACTCGTGCAACGTGCTTCGAAGACACGTGTACGCGTGTGAACGAGCCAACGAGAAGAAGTGTTTTTGACGCGCGAGGCTAACGTTTACTGTATACGAGAGAGCTACAGGAGGTACGCTTGATACAAGTAAAGCCGAGCTGTTTACCAACTCGTCGAATTACGCTTCGGACGTTCGCATAGCCTGCCAAGACGTAAAGTAAACAAAAGCCGCTATACTACTCGTCTTTGCGAAAATAGCTACGCGAACCCGATGGACCGACGCTAGCACTCGCTGCCTATTTTCATATACATCTCGTGTTTTTCCTACTTGTCGCATTTTTAATTGCGCGCGATCCGCCGAATGCCAACGAGTCCAAGATCGAGCTTAGTTGATAATCCGCCAGCTTATTTTAGCCAACTGGCAGGTGTTTGAACTTGATTCGCCCCAGTCGGAATAATCGAAATTAGTTACTCGATTCGTTTAATTTACACGTGGATAAGCCTTTGGTATGGTCGATGCGATTTTTCGATACGTATAACTCTCAACTCGTAACTTGTCTCGCGCGCGCCTATTTCAATCGTTGAATACACCAAGCAACAAGAAGAAAAACAAACAAAAGTGAGAATAGGTTTAAACGAAGACTAAACTTTGACAATCGGCGAAGAAGACAGGAGAGAAATTTGACGAGTCAAAAATACACTCGCCGAGCTGGAAACAGCTCGAAAGCTGCGATCTTAAACGTGGAAGGGAGAATCGGCTGGAAATGACGAAGGCTTTCGCGATTTCGCGCCAAAATTCAAACTCGCCACAGGACTCGGTAATAGGATTAATAGGTATCCCGTTATGGAGGATCCAAGCATCGATACGTCTGCTCTCGAGGATCAGATGGAGAAAGCAAAACAAAACTTTACATAAAGCCGGACTAGTCGCGGTGAGGTTTTGTACAGAGCTGCGGCTATTTATATTACAGAGAATCGATTTGCGAGCGATAATTGACTTTGTCATGTAAAGCGAGCGATCGTTGGACGATAGGATCGATCGTCCATCCGGCTGGAAAAAGGGAGAAATTATTTAGCCGGCGAGTAAACGATTCCTCGGCGTCGACGAGCCGACGAGCCCACGAGGGAGAAGAACGTCTGCACGCATAGTATAGCCGGATAGAAGTTGGACAGTTTGTGAATGGGGAGTCGCATTTCGTTAAGGAATCAAGTGGCCGTTCGATCCGAGCCGAGGCAGGTCGAGGCAGGTCGAGGCACGTCGAGGAGGTGTCCAGTGTCGAGTGCGCGGAAGGGCCGAAAGTCGCAATTAGCCTGGCTTTAACGAATACGAGTGTCGAGACTAGACTAGACGGGGCCGAATGAAAAATCAAACAAATATCCGTGCACGAGCTCGAGAGAAGCGAGCTGCTTCGCCAGAGAGAGAGAAGCTCGCGACAAAAGCTCATATCGAGCGTGAAGCAATAGAACGGCTAAATTGTTTTTTTCCTCGATATTGCGCACACATACTATATACGCGACTATTACACAGACGTAGGCGCGATAGGTGATGGATATAGCATATAGAGCTCTGCAAGTGGCGTATCGCTAGCCGCTATGTGTATATATATAAGCGACGATAAGAACAAAAAACAAGTACGTGTCGGAAAAGTAGAGAGAAAAAGCACATAATGGTAAGGTCGCGATAGAGAGAGAGAGGCAAACGAGAGCAGAAAAGGAAAACGACGGCAGGAAAATCCTGCAGTGGCACATAGACGTACACACACGTTCACGGGGTGTGGTCTCACTCGCTCTCACTCGCTCGCTCTCTCTCTCTCTCTCTCTCGCTCGCTCGCTCGCAGTTGGCAGTTTCTGCGCTGGCTTAGCTCTACGCTCGCGTCGTCGTCGTCGTCGTCTATGAGTATACGCGTAATTTCGGTGTTTGAGCAACATTACCTACGCACAACGGATATATAAGGGACTTTTGTAGAGGCAACGTGTCCGCGACCGAGCGTGGATTATGGCGAGACGAAACGAATAAAATGAAATGGAAACGAATGGGAATGCAAGAGTCAGGTGCATAATGCGCACGAGCCTACGCTTATTAATACTCTGGCTAAAAAAGCTCCACGGCGTAGCAGCAGCCACCAACACTGCCACACACGGATAATAGCGCACGCTTACGCACACACACACACACACACACACACACACACACCGTGTCGGATGGTCTAAAATTAGCAAGGAGCTATAAATAGAGACGGACTAAAAGTGTGCGCGATATGCAAAAAAAAGAGAGAGGAAGAGTAAAATAGTAGTGTGGTGTACTCACTTGCCGAGCTCCTCCTTGAGGTCGTAGTTGTCACTGAACCTCGTGCAAGCCGCTTGGGCAGCCATGCCGGGACCAAGCTGGCGCACCACGGCGCCTGCTAATAGCTCGACTCGGTCCTTCGTGAAAAGAACAGACCTCGGGTTGTCTGCCTGGCCGTTGGCTCGATTTTGCACAGCTGTAGCGAATGATCACTGGTCGTCGTCGTCGCTCGTAGCAGTCGGCGAAGCTGCGAAAACTGGCTCGCTGTATACAGATATCACCACTCTGTGCGTTTTGTACACTCTCGTTCGTTCGTTAGCCGTTCAACAGAGATAAGCGCGGTCGACGAGGACAGTACAAGGAAAAAAACACGAAGAAGCAGCGCAGCACCCTCGACGACCACTCGTCGCTCGCTCTCTCGCTCCCTTCGACGCTCTTTCACGAGCGATTCACGACCGTTTGACGACCGTTTGACGACCGTTTCACCAGTAGGGCTCAACTGACACACATTCGAATCGCCGCGAGAGGATCCCCCGAGTCGAGCGTTCTGAATTATTAAGCGAATTTCTGTGCGCACTGGGAGATGTGCGGGTAGGTAGGGAGGGAGGGA
>CACVKI010143468.1:0-45353 GCA_902732785.1 Trichogramma evanescens | reverse complement strand
ACACACACACACAACGACGAGGGGAGGGGGCAAGTACAGGCCACAGGGTCGACTTTAGATCGTCGTCGTCGTCGTCGTCAAACACCAAGAGACACGATCAACGCACTGGGAGCGATGGATGCGGAAGCCGACGAAGAAGACGACGACGTCTCGGCAGAAGAGAGTCCAAGCGTTGTAACGAGCTGCTCCGTGCTCCGCTGCGTGCCGAGCTGCTGCTGCTGCTGCTGCTGCTGCTGCTGCTCAGAGGGGCGAGAGCGAGCGAGAAATAGCGAGTGTATAAGAAAGCGGCCAGTCGGACTCGGCAGTCAGCTTCGAGCTAGGCAGCAGCAGCCAGTCGTGCGCTGCGCAGAGAGCCAAAGACAGACAGAGACGGAGAGTGGCTATATAACTGCGATCGGGGGCGCGCGAGCCAGAGAGAGAGAGAGAGAGAGAAAGAGAGAGACCGTTAGAGAGAGGGCGAGGGTACAACTACTACCGCTATTCCGCGAGGCAAGCTCTACTCTGCCGCCGCCGCCGATCAATAAGCTGCTGCTACCGAAAGAGAGAGACGAGTATATACTAGTAGACCGTTAGAGAGCGAGGCGGCGCTGCTGCTGCTGCTTCTCCTCGGTCCTCGGCCCTCGCTTTGCTGCAAGCACATTTAATATATAGAGCACAGCACGTATAGTAGGTATACTGGCCGATTTTAGCTCGAAAGCTCCCCCGTACCAACTAACTGCACATCTGATGGGTATATGCGTGCCGAGTGCGAAGGTAGGTGTGCGTGGACGCGCTGCACTCTATCTTCTTCCTCGATGCGACGTCGATGATCGTTTACTCCGTCTCTGGTCGTTTTTTCATTGCCATTTTCGATGATGGATTCGATTCTACGAGCCGTCGGATGATTCGATGATTCGCGGCCGTTTGATTTTACATGCGCACCTATGCTCGATAAAGCCTATTCGTTTCTGTCACTTTACGCGCGCCTCTTACGGTAATCGGTCGCTGAGAAGCGACAAGCAAGATGCAAGTGCGCCTCGCTTGATCGAGACTGACTCGTTGACTAGTTGACTTTTATCTTGGCTTACCGAGCAGAGCGCGAGTATAACGTATAAGGAATTGTAAACGCCAGCTATATAGATCCCCTTCCAGTTGGCCGCGGTAAACAGTTGCCGATCGGCCTGCAAAATATCTTACTCGCTCGTTGTATGGACTCGTCGCTCGGCTGACGGCTCTGCAACTTTGGCCTCGCAATTCCATCAACGTATCGAGTTGTACTATACACGCGTATCGATAACCGCCTAAATTAGTACGCATCGCTCGTTTGCAGGATCATCTAGTAATATAATAATAATAAGCTGATGCTCGTCTATGGGCTGCATACTAGACTGCACCAATACTCGCTAGACTCGTCGTTTACCGTTACACGTGCGTAGCAGCCTACACGCCTTACCTATAAGCACATGCCTACTGTGTTGCGAGCGAATTTCTGCCTTCTCGAGCAACGATAATTGAGAATCCTTGCTAATGTGCCGAGTCGAGCCCAAAACAGAGCAATAAACTATATCAACAGCCTCTTGCATCGTCATTTTTATTGCTTACGCAGCCAGCGCACGGACTTGACCCAATCTTGACGTCCTTCTACGTCCTGTGAATGTTGGGTTGGGGACCCCTTACCTCGATAAACACTCGTATTAATACGGGGCTAAGGCTGCGCGCGCACATATAGAGCATTCGACCATTCTTTTACGCACCAACTCCATAAACTGACTCGAGACTTTTGGTCCACTTGTATTGGTCCACGACCGACCCTCGTCTCGTCGCGATTTCGTCAACGATCGATCCCTACCTTCCTTCCGACCATCCTTCTCGACTCTCGCATCTGTCCTTTCTGCCATTCCCCATACTTTTGCATCTCGTTGAGTAGTGGTACCTCTGCACGCCTGACGCGACCGTACTACTCTACTACTGCAAAGTCGTATAAGCCGCCCTAGGACTGATGACAAATCCGATTCAGCTGAAACTTGCGCTTTCTTTTTACCTTTTTTTCTTCTCGCGCGACTGGACAAATAAATTATTACAAAGGCAAAGATTAATATTTCAAAATTTATTGTCGTTACAGGCAAACTTTGCCAAAGAACAGCTTACAAACCTTCGTAATAATGATAATCGTAGCAAAACTTACCAACTGTTTGTGCGCTATAAATTAAAACTTGGATACAATCTGTCTACGTACATGGGTATAGTTTTCATAACTCGTCTTTATGCAAAATATATTCAATTCTCGACATTCAATCCTAATATTTCTTTTAAAATATCAATAAAATCATGATTATACATATATGTAATCGTCTGTTTGTTCCTTTAAAAATTACCTTACTCAATCTACCATAATTTGAAAACAAGCTTGGTCCAATCGCTACGTCATTTGCCGCTATCAAGTTTCTTATCAAATTATTGTAGAATCTAGTAATCAATTGTATAATCATCTTATTTACAATTCTGTTTAATATAATTGAACTTTATAAAAGTTCTGCGCCTCTGAACGTCGTTTAATGTTCAAATTCAATTTCGAATATAATATCTTGCCAGTGTTCGAACGTTGCTTGCTCGTTGTATATGAACGATTTCTTTACTTTTATCGAATATCAAAGTCTTTAACATAATTTGTCACTCTCGTATTTAGTCGCAACAAAGAAATTAAAAAAATGCATAAAAAATAATACTAACGCTGCACTGAGATTACAACTAAGCGCGAGGCAATTTTTTCGGTCGTTTATAGAGGCATGCGAAAATGTTGGAATGTTACAAATACAAATGATATATAGCTTTTGCTTTTGAGCAAAAGATGATATTACGAGAGAAACTTGTCTAAATCCAAGCAGGCTTACAACGATTACAACGCTTAAAGCTAGTAAAATATGATAGGTAAAAAAATAGATCTCGATCGCCTCGTCGGTTTTACTGTTGCTTTGAAAGCGACACAAGGATTACAGAGCGCAACGAGTTTGCAGTGGTCGTTACGCGCGATCTTTCGAGTCGAAAGAAACAACTCGAAGAAATTAAGAGGAGGCGGAAAAAATCAAGAAGAAAGAGAAAAAAGCTCGAAAAAAGCTGACGAGAGCGAGCAAAGTGTTTACTCGACGGTAACGGACTTGGCGAGATTGCGCGGGCAATCGACGTTGCATCCACGTAGCACGGCTATGTGGAAAGACAAGAGCTGCAGCGGAATGACGGTGAGGATTCCCTGCAAGCAATCGACGGTTTTCGGCACCTGCAGAACCTTGGCGGCGAACGATTTGGTTTCTTGGTCGCCTTCCTCGCAAATGACGATGGGTCGTCCGTCGCGGGCCGTCACTTGTTGCAAGGCGTTCATGCATTTCTGCAAATAAATGTCATTGCAATGAATTTGCAATGGATAAGGATGAAAAGATCGAGAATGTAATTTTTCTACTCACAACGTAGACGGGGTCCCTCATGACGATCATCATGACGGGCATGGAGTCGTCGATGAGAGCGAGCGGTCCGTGCTTGAGCTCGCCAGCCATTATGCCTTCGCTGTGCATGTAGGTCAACTCTTTGACTTTCTGCAGGCAAGAACCAAAGAGACGAATAAATAAACGAGCTTATTCGCAGTCGAGCTTATTTCCACTTACCAATGCACCTTCCATGCAGGTAGCAAAATTATATCCTCTGCCCATGATGAGAAGAGATTTGTGTTGGAACAAGGACTTGGCCAGCTCCTTGACTTGATCGTCGAGCTTCAAAACTTGGCGGATTTGTTGGTCGAGATTCTTCAATCCCTCGATGATCTAAACAAAGACAAGAGCTTAATTTGGGTCAAGTTGAGTCGAGTTTGAGTTATTTGAGCGAGAGGGATGGCGAACCTCCAATCGCCTCTGTCTGAACGAGATCCTGTCCTCGCTCATGACAAGAGCAAACATGACGAGGGAGATGAACTGCGAGGTGTAAGCCTTTGTGCTGGCGACGCCGATTTCCGGTCCGGCGTTGATGTGCACGCCGCAATGGGATTCGCGACAGATGCTGCTGCCGACGGTGTTGGTCACGCCGACGATCAAAGCGCCGCGTCCTTTGCAGTATCTCAGCGCCATGAGGGTGTCGGCCGTTTCACCTGTTTAAACAAGATCGTTTTCAATCGATCGTTTTGTCAACGAACGTAGGACTACGGCTACGGAGTAAAGGAGGGACGACGGACCCGACTGAGAGATGAAGAAGCAGACGTCGTCGCGGAAAACGGGCGTGTTCCTGTCCAAAAAGTCGGAGGCGAGCTCGACCATGACGGGCAGCTCGGTGAGCTCCTCGAGGAGCTGTCGGGTCGCCACGGCCGAATGGTAGCTCGTGCCGCAGCCGATGAGCATGAGGCGGCGGCAGCGCTTGATCTCCGGTATGTAGTCCTTGATGCCGCCCAGGGTCACCGAGTTGTCCTGGAAGTTGAGTCGGCCCCTCATCGTGTTGACGGCCGACTCGGGCTGCTCGAAGATCTCCTTCTGCATAAAGTACTCGTAGTTGCCCTTCATTATCTGCTGGATCTCCATTTTCAGGGTGTGGATCTCGCGGGCGTGAGAGTCGTCGCCGCCGCTGCGCCGCAGACGGTGAATGTTGAGCGCGCCCAGCTTCACGGCGGCCACGTCGTCGTCCTGTTACCGATCATAGCTTACGTTACATTCCATTGCATTACATTATACATCGATCGATTAAATCGTCCCGTCCTCGGCTCACCTCGAGGAAAATGACTCGATTCGTGTGCTCGATGACGGCGCTCGCGTCCGAGGCGAAGAAATACTCGACTTGATTGTCTTCCAACGGCTGGAATTCGGAAGTACTCTCGCTTCTCGGCAGCATCGTGATGTCCGAGCCACGACGGTGTGGACGATGCTCTGCAAAAAAACATTGCAACAACAACGAATCAGAAGACGTGCCATTGCTTTGACTCGCTCGACTCGAGCCTTGTTAACAACGTCACCGCTCTTATAAGCCTTTACACCATATTTACGATAGATCGTTATCGATTCGTTGCTACCTGTCGTGCGCAAACGCGTCGCAAACATCGGCAGCCAACGGCTCGGATCCCCACTGTAAATTATTCAAATACCAACAGCAACCCATACCGTTTAATTTTTTTTCTTCTCCGCTATCGCCAATCTAGAAGCTCGGCTTCCTCCCAAAAGGAGTCGAAATAATTATTTCCATCTATTGAATTAATGACTCGCTTTGATGAGCGAGTTGTGCGTTATGCAATTATACAATTGCCAAACGAGTTAATGCCTTATCGAAGCTGGTTATACTTATGCATTAGTAGTGCGTGATCGTGAGAAGCAATCGTTAAACGGAGTCGTGCCTTTCGCCCACCAATAAAATCGACCCATGTAGCTATATGCATGAGAGTCATATGCGATCAAGCGTGTAATAACATAAAATTTGCTGGTACCTGTCGTCGCTGCTTCGGTTTCTGCGATTTCGACGTACGGGGACGACACACAAAATACATAACAAACAAAATTCAGCAGATTAGCACACAAACGATTCAGCAACAAAAAACAAACTAGCCTTATAAGTAGTACAAATTTTCAAAAGATTCATCAAGTTTCTCTATAGAAATAAGTTTATACCATTCGTATTGGCATGCAGATCGTAAAAAGAAATAAAAAAATAACAAAAACAAACAACAGATTCGGATAAAAAGCAACGAGAATGGAATGTATAATAAACGTGATTGAAAATGCGTGACGCGTTAGTATGCCACGATGAATCGTACGGGCAGAAGCAAAATTGAAAAAGGCGCGCGCGCTCGTTAAGGATAAAAATAGTTGCATGTCGTTGGACAAAATTACTCGTTGTCCTTAAACTTTATATTCCTCCGATGGAGAGTGCAGTGAATAATTAAATTAAACTGAAAATTAATTCGATAAAATGTGAGTATATGAGAGATGCTCTTTGAAATTGTCATGTACCTTTGTGAGAGTGTGGAAGGTCATCTGCCGAGGTGATATCGTACGCGTTCGTGTACACGACGAGCCGAAAATAAAAAAAAAGTCCCTTTTATAGATATGCATGTATATATTGTGTTTCATTGGCTGATGATAATTATGGAAGAATCGAACGGAAAAAAATATGGCGACGTCGCGATCGAGCGCATTCGGCACGTCGGTCGAGTTTACACAAAGCCACTGACATACAGCCTGGAGTAACCTTGATGGATTTGGTGCAAAACGTAGTTGTGAACGATGCAGCGCTCGGGTCCTTTATGGCATAGAGGAGAAACGAGACGTTATGCACTCGTGGCTCGGTACAATATAAGTGTGTAACGTATCGGATCGACTCGTGCGCGCGTCGTTGTTGCATTAAATTACGCGGAACCGAGTAAGAGTCATCGTCGTGCGAGCAACGACCATCTTTTCTTTGGAGCAACTTGGACACGTAATGCATTTACATGTTGGCTGGCTTTTAAGTAATCGAGCAGAGAATAAACGGATGCAAATATTATTTATACCTTTGCCGTAGAGGATGGGCACATGATCGGTGGCCAATCTGGTCTTGGTTTTGATGCCCACGAGCAGCGGTGATCCTCTCCTGGTGGCGACGCACTCGTCGGGGAAGTGTTTGCTCTTGAAGCAGAGAGCAAAGGCGCCTTCCTGCAAAGGTCAATCGCAAAATCTCCCTTTAGAATCATCAAATAATTAATTATAGAGAAGAGAGAGAGAGAGAGAGATACCAGTTGCTGGACGACTTGCTCGACGAGCTCCCGGAACGAGTAGCTCGGGTGCTGGACCCAGAGGTGATGAATGAGTTTGGCTATGATTTCCGTGTCGGTTTCGCTTTCGAACTCGTAGCCGCGCTGCTCCAGCAGTGTCTTGATGTCTTTGTAGTTGGTAATGATGCCTGTAATCGATCCATCGATTAATTTTATTCACGAGGCAATGAACTTTGGCATGATGAAAAGGTGAAAAAACAAATGAAAAAACACCGACCGTTGTGAACGACGACGAACGAGTGATCGAGGTCCGAGCGCTGAGGGTGCGAATTGATCTCGGATGGCACTCCGTGGGTGGCCCATCTCGTATGGGCGATGCCTACGTGACTCTCGATATTCGAGTCAAACTCCAAATTTGAATCTGCACGACAAATCGCGCGACATTTTACCAAGTACCCAAGTGAAAGTTAGGCATCATTTTTTTGGCTTTGGAGAGCACGTATTCCGACCGGTTACAGGACTGCCCCTCCTCGATCGCCGCACTCCTCGTTGCAGCTCCTTTGGCGCCGAGCAACGAGAAACGAGTCGCAGTCCCGTAACCAGTTTTCGCTCGAGCTATATTATAAAATGCAGCCGACTCTCCTTGGCCCTTATGAAAGCGTGAAAGTGCAGCGACTCGTGCCGCGTGCAATAATGTACTTACGTTGAAAGATTTCCTCCTCGAGGGCTCTGACTTTGCCCTGCTTCTTGATGATGGCGATATCCTTGCCATCGCTCGAGTCCAAAGCGACGCCTGAGAAACAAGAGAGACGACGATTGTGTTGAGCTTAGCTTAATTAGTAAATTAACAAAAGACTCGAGTTGGTCGTTACCTGCGGAATCGTAGCCACGGTATTCGAGACGCTTGAGGCCGCCTACCAAAAGCTCCAAAATCTCCTTGCGACTCTTGGGCGTCAGGTAGTTCAAGTAAGCGAAAATTCCTGCGATAACAAACAAAAAAGGCCCGATTGATTATAAATGCGCGACAGAGACTTTTTGCCTCTCTTATCTTTTCGGACTCGCTTGGACGCGTAGCGACACGCGCGCCGGATCGCTCCGAAGGACGAGTGCAGGAATTTATGCGCATTAACATACGCACAACGACATTGTCCGGGTTTTGCCAGGCATTTAATTGGTCGCCAGAGAGAGAGAGAGAGAGAGAGAGAGATAAAATTTCGATCGGATGAAAATATAATGGAGCGGAAAGTCGAGAAAGTGACGATTTGGCCGAGTTGAACGACCGGCGAGGCAGCAACTGGCAACCATATCGACTACTCTTATTGACCAAGAGTAGTATCGAAACTCAAGGTCAAGTGCACACGAGTCGAGGATCGCGCAACTTTTTTTGGTGGCGAATTGTTCGCGAGCGCTGTATCGATATCGAACGCCACCGATTTATTTCGCAAGCGCAGAAACAGTTTCGACCGTTGACTCGGCTGCCCTCGGACCTTTTGAAAAGTGCCTCGCTGCATCTCCAAGCCGGAGCAACGGGGAAAGTGAAAGGAGCCGATTGCTCGAAAAGACGCAGTAAAAAGTGCAGTTGAGCCAAATGTTTGGCTCTTGCGAGTCCCTCGAACGGTATCGTTGGACGGAGAAGGGCTCGGACTCGCTTTCGCTGCCGAACCGATCGGCGCTCAACGCGAATGGCTTTCGAAATGTCTGCTACATGCACTGTACTGCCTAGGCCGAGCAAGCAAACAAATATGTTTATTCCATGCGTCGCGAGCATGATTAATTCATGTAAAGATTAAAAAAATCTCTCGTTACTTGATTTTCCAGACGCGATCGTCGATTTTTGAGCGGGCTAGTACGAGTTATTATTCGAGTAGGCGTTACGAAACGAGGGGAAAAAGATTACTTGCAAAATCGGCGCTCGAAATGATTTTTACACCTTACATTATGTACATTATGTACATTATGTACATTATGTACATTATGCAAAGAGAAAAGGTGTATAGGAGCAATTCATAATATTCACGAGTTATCGTAGGCGGCTAGATGGATATATGGATATATTGAGGCGTACGAGGAAGAAATGAGTTTTGGTTACAGGCACACGCCCATTTCCAAGCCAGTCGCAGCATTTGCTCAACTGACAACACTTTCACTATTTAACTGCTTGGAGCTGTTATTATTATAGGCTTACTTGGCTGCGATTCGAGTAGGCCTATATCATAGAGAATATCGCAAGTGGCTAGACAAAACCCGATAAAAAACAAAAAAAAACAAAAATAACGACAAGAGAAAAACACGGAGCGTCTGGTGAGTTGAAAACTTGTTACGACTCGGGTCATTGATCGCTACGCATTATGCGAATAATACTTGCAAGGATGTAATAATCTAATATAATATCCAGAGAGTTAGAGGGTCCGTTTGTAGTCATCGAGCCGGAAGCTCCGTAGATATTTTCATACGATAACGCTACGAATTTTACGATTACGATCGCATACGTCGCGTTAGTGCGCCTTATCGGCCAGTCTAGCGGCTTCTCCTCTATCGTCCGTATCTTCGGCAGCGTTTACATACACGCCCGACTCGTCCGCTCGTACACTTGTCATTTTTACATGTTTTCCTTACACGCGAATCAGAGTAAAGAATAAAAGCGAAACTAGCTAAACTCTTCTTATGGAATGGCTGATTTACCAGATTGCGCATAATCATTGTATAATGAAAACACAGATTAAACAACGCAGGGGGGGGGGGGGCAGGCTTTTTCGTTGTGCTTTTTTGTTGACATTTAAAAAATGACCACGGGCCAGTCTGGTGATTTTAGGTTTCAACAAATTGTTACAGAGCTTTTTTAGCAGGCGTTGTCGAAACTTTCAAAAGCAAAATACTAGAAAAGGGTCTGAATAATTTATGAGCTTGCTACTAAAGAGAGAAAAAACAAAGCCAAAGCCATAAGGTAATGCAAGTTGGAGAGAGAAAAAATGTGCAGAGCTTCCTTAGAATGCCCTTGGAATATCTGCCAAATGTTCGCTATGGGTCTATGAATTTAGCAGAGGTGCGAAAAAGTCAAGAGTATGGAAAAAGGTGAGAAAGCGATGGAGCGCGACGACGATGTTTTATCGTTACGTTGGGTCAGAAAAAACGTTTAAGGCCACTAGATTCGACAGATAATGTCGGCATGTAAATAAATGACGCAACGTCGCACATGTCAAAAGCGAAGGAATCGCAGGTAGTCGGGTGAAAGTCGAAATTCACGAGCCAAGCGTACATACGTAGCGATGGATTTCTCTACGCAGACAGATGACAGATTGGGATAGATTGGAATACATCGGGGGCTCGTTTAAAGGGAACGAATGTCGAGAGGGGCTCTTTAATAATCAGTACAAGTAAAGGTAGGCGCGCGAGTCCGAGTCCGAGTCCGAGTCAAATCGAAGGCTCGTTTAGTTGCTTGATGTGCTGAAAACAGATGTGCGTACTCACCACACATGGTTGAACGTTTGAGCAGACGAGTAGTAGTAGTAGTAGTAGTAGTAGTAGTAGTAGTAGTAGTAGTTGGTATACAGCAGTAGCAGCAGTAGCAACAGCAGAGTAGAGTATGTGTGTACACAGCGGCCAGCAGACTGCCACTGACGACGACTGGAGCGACGAGCGATTATATCGTGCGCCTATATACGGGGGCCGACTCGCGCCGATCAGCTGAGTGGCGACTTGTACTTTGGCAAGCCGAGTACGAGACTCTACTTTAGCCGCAGACGCGACGAGGCGCGCGTAAAAAGCCTTCCTCTTTATGCCCTCCTGCTCTTTGTGCGCTGCGACAGCTGCCAGCTCCCAGCCTCCCACTCGCCGCTGCTACTTTGCTCCTTGCTTTTCGGCTCGTCGCGTAGTGGGGCCCATTTCTCCGAGCCGATCGACTCGTTGCGGCCACCTCTTCCAATTCTATTCCAGCTATTTTACTATTTTATTATTTCATCGGCGCTCGTTCGACCAATCGATCAATTGAGCATTTGGTTTTATTTCGAGCTTGCGCATCCAAGACTCCATTCGATTGTCGAGCTTGCAGCTTTGCTCGATGGCTCAACGGCGACCCAAGCAGTTTATATTCGCGGGCTTGCGAGTCCTTTTTCGAGCTCTCGTTCCGAAGCTTTCACGAAGCTGCTCCTCGCTCAAAATTGAATCGTGCTTTTTGCTAACGAACTCGTTCGGGAGCCTACGAAAGCTTCGCCGAGTACAAATTAGTGAACGAGTCGTCTGCTTGTTTCACTGCTGCTGCACAAGCTCGATGAGAGGCTCGAGCACAGCTTCGATCGCGTTCGATTTGCTATTTGATTGTTTTGTTTGTTTGTCGATTGGTATTACTACAGTATGGATGCAGCGAGCGCGAAAAGGTTATGACGGACGCACTGGAACGACTGACGAGTCAACGGCGAGTCGAGCTACGACTATAGGTACACACGTACCTATATATCGTTCGTGAGAAAGACGCGTATAGCTGCGCGACGGGACCTCGCCTTATCGAGCATTTGCTTCATTTTCTACCGTACTCGAGTATTAGGAGCGACTCGCTGCCGCATTCTAGTCTGTAAATCTGTACAGCTTACTCGTATATACGCCGCGCTGCTCGTGACTACGGTGCACTCGCTTGACTCGACTATCCTATGCGTCTCGAAGGCGCGGATTTTGACTCGACGACGCCGCCAAATATTTGACTTTGATATAGTCACCTTTGATGCAGGCTCCGTATGGACGACAAAAATATCCAATTTGAGCGTTTCACAACTCGAGGCCGTGTGTGACATATTGTGTCCGTGACATGTGTTGTACAACGTATACCTAGACAGCTGGGGGGCCCGAGCGCGGCCCAACTTGAGGCATTGCGCAACACGAGCCATGAAATGCTGCCGACGACGATAATTTATCGAGATGAGGATGCCTTGCGCAATTAAGGCCACGTAGTTTCACTGACGACGCCAACTGCTCTCCGTTGCACCTCTTGCCCAACTAATCCAACTTGCATTTCTATGCATCTTCCGACTCTGCGCGATCGCTATGGCCAATCCTCGACTCTATCGCCCCAACCAACTTTTCTTCCTGCATCTTTCCCGCTTTATTTATTTGAATTTACAGTTTTATTGAAAAAAGCAAGCCTTACTGCGCCGACCTTGTCCTATTAAAGCTATTTTATCAACGACCAAAATTCATAAAATAACTTACATTTCTACATTCTCGCATCGAATGTAAATTATGCATCAACACCTTTTAATTGCAATTATTTATATTTATGCCATTTTTACCGAATTTTATGGCTAAACAAGTTAGTTTCCAAAACTGCAAAACAACTCATTTTTTTACGACTCCGGGTATAGTTTATTCATTACACTTGAGTAGTTTTCAAATTATACCTATGAATAAAACATTTTCTCATCTTTCCAATGAATTTATTCACAATACGGACAATTCATTATAATTACTCGAGGATTTTAAAATATAACTCTAAAAGTTTAGTTTGCCAACACTAATAAGCTAGTTCTCGTAAAGTAATGATTTTTATCACCATTTCGATTTATATACTACCATTACTTTGGGACAAATCTTAAGATACTTCCATTTTTCTAACGTGTCAACTACTTTTCTATACTTTAACTTTTCTACTTTAACATTGTTTATTAACTGATCGTAAATTATATTCATTTGCGATTCTTCAAGTGTCCACTAACTAGAATATCCAACATTTATTCTCATCTTCTTTTACATTGGAAATCATTATTTTACAACATTTTAATAAGTTTCATCGGCTGAAATATAATTGTCACAAAACCAGAAACAGCAAATAATAATAATTTTACAGTTTTTCCATGCACTTGGGTTAAAAATATGATATTTGAAACATGTTTTTATTTCATAGTAAGAAAAGTAGCAGTTCTACTTCAAGTTACATCAATAAAACCTCGTCAGTCTGCAATATTTGCTTTAACTTTGCGACTCTAGCTGTTAAAATCAGCATCACAATTACGTTCACAAAGTTACAAGTTCAGTGCATAGCTCATACTTGATGAGCATAATCGCAAAGTAATTTTCACTTATAAATATCGTATGATCGAAATATTTTTATACTGTATTTATTTTAAGAATCATTTCACAATCCCGGAGTTTATTACTATATAATATTCGTCGGACATTGAATGCGTCATTTTCCATAGAAAATTCTGCTTCATCACTAATTCTACATTTAACTTATAAAAGCTTGATTCAACTGTTTTATAATTAATAATTGACCAGTATGTGTGTATAATACGTACCTATGCACAGTAGTATCAACAAGTATTAATCTCGTTGACTTACTCAGTTTTCGACTTGAAAAAGATTTTCAATTGATACGCTCAAGTTTACAAAATAAATAAATTACATTTTATAATACTCGAAAATATAATGTTCATGACGCTTCAATAAGACTCAGAAATTTCCATGAGAACCATAAAATTCTTTAAAATAATTAACACATTATCAGAAAAATCAAAAGTCCTGATAATTTTGATTACTACTTCAAATTAATTCAATAAATAAGTTTTCTCACAAGTTAAGCATATTAATAATTGGTAATAAAAGAGTTAATAAGCCCGTATCGCATTACAAAAGATGATATTTTATAATACAATCACACTTCATCACGAAAAAAGAAAAAAAATATGACCGAGACTATTAACATATTTTGAATGTAAATACAGGATATAATCTTAGTATCTATTTAATCGATTGTTTAATGAGTAGATTTAATTGTCATTTTAAAACATTTACGTTTATAATTATTTTTTCCACACTCCGAAACAATCGGGCATCGTTAATCTTGTAAAGAATAATGTTTTTATGATGACGATCAAAAGTTCAAATGAAAAAATTGATAAGTAGAAAAAATAAAAGTAAAAGTATAATTTTTGATAAATAGTTTTATAATTTCTTATAAAACAAATAAAAATATAAAAATTTAGTAAAAAAAGTAACATGATTTTCTCTTTATGACTAAGAACTGCTTATTTGATATGCGCGGTTAATTACATTGCGTGAATCAAGCCTTTTTAGACACGAAGCAAAACAAATGTCCAATCAATAAAAAATCGAAGCCAACCTTAATTTCTAAAGTAAAGTACTAACTTTCACAAATCATTTTCTTTATATACATTTTAATACTTGAGATATATAAATTTCTTCATGAATAACATACATTTTTAGCTTGTGATGCAAATTTTACATGATTTCAAACGCTGAAGAGAGCATTTTTTCGGTCAAAGTTTGAACTTTATGTAAGGAAACTTTACACATATAGCATTAACTCACTGTAATTTTAGAAACTCTTTCTTTTTCAAATTCTAATCAGTACATATACTTGAATCTTTTCTATTAACTAATAAAAATGTCATTAATTATAATGCTAAGTACTATCTGCAAAACAACTAATTAAACAAAATCATGAATTTCACATAATATTCTCAGCTATGGTTTTATGCCATGTACTATGCTTATGTATGTTTGCAAAAATATTGAAATAAGATTGTTGAATGATTTTATGAGCTACAAAGTTTTTTTTCATTTTTAACTCATCTATTTTATTTTATTTGTTTTTCTTGTAAAAAAATTAAAGTGCAATGCAAAGCACTTCAACATTGCTTTGTACATATTCATGTGCTCTAACAATAACTGAAAATTCAATTAAATACTAGACCTATGAATCTTTAATTATGAATTATTTACAATATAAAATTATTTAATTTATTAAAATTTTGTTGCACTATTTAAATAAAGTAAACATTCTACAACAGTAGTTTACAGCTATGACAACGATAATATGTTAAAAAGTATAATTATAGAAAATGGTTTTAAATCATTCTCAAACATAAAGCGTCTGAAAAATTGGGAGCGAACGTACACGACTTTTAGAATAAAATTTTTACTCCGTTCATCGTCCGAAAGATTTTGTACATAATTCATAAAAGAATTTTTGAGATAAGTAAGTGCTTTTTTTCAAAAAGTAAGTTTTTCACAAGCGATCAATAAAAGTTCAATTTTATCTTAATATAATGAAGAATGAACTCATGTATATTTACAAGATGACGCGAAGAATTTGTTTTGAAGTTATAATTTTTCCATCTATGCATAAGAATCATATTCTTTTATACACAATATAGCTTATTTTCTAAATATTTACATCACGTACACGTAAATACAAAATAACAATAGACACTAATCCGAGACTATAGAGATTAGATTTACATTCGTACACAAAACCAGATTCAATTTGAATTAAATTTTTTCAACAACGAAAAAAAATTATCTTTATCACAAAAATATCTTATATTGTTCTTTTTCTGAGCCAATATCACTGAATTAAAACGATTTACTAATCAGTGAAAGCAGCCACACAAACCAAAATTATTTTGGTAAACAACTATTTAAATAAATGCACTATACTTTGACTTAAAAGTAACTTAAAAAAAAACCTTAATTTTTACATGACAGTTTTTCGGCATAGTTTTAGATATGCTGATAGAACGTATGCTTTTCCCTTTGGCCTCAGTTTTTATGCAAATTTTCTTGAAATTTTATTTGCTTCAAGTTACTGTGGACAAATAATTCAAATTAGTATTTTTGGAAAGAAAATTATGAGGCAATTAAGAACTTATATTATAAACTTTTTTAGTACTTACAAAATTTTAACTAATTTTTGATTCTTTATTATTTTTAGATCAACTATCAACATCCATTTGACTCAAATTTATTTCACTGCTATCAGAATCATCGCTCCATTGTGATCCAGCATAAACTTCTGCACCAGGAAAAATGTAGACTCCTTTTTTAATTTGGAAATACGAGTTTTCTGCAAAATTAAATAAGAGCATTAATTAAATTTATATTCATAATTGCAAAATTCCATGACATTTAACTATTTTTACCTGGAAGCCTCAGCGCTAAACTTGTTCTACTCAATGTTTTCCGGGGATTAATACTGGTACTCGAGTAAGATTGTTTTTCTGTGTCTATGCTTTCTTCATTCAGTTTTTGTTTTTGGCAGTCAGCACTATTGCAGCTGTCACCTAATGCTGAATCCAACACAGAGTCTATGGAAGAATGCCTAAACTTTTCATCTGTTTGATCAGTGGATTTCGATGGATCTACATGGTTTGATGATATCAATTCATTTTTCAAACATTCAATCATTCTAGGAACCACGTGGCAATCTTCAGGTATACATAGCTCTTCTGCAATTCTTGATGATTCTAATGATGTTGTTGGGCTCTCTCCACAACAAGTTGTCATACATTTTGACATCGAGCTTGAATCACCATCACAATTGTTTAAAAGAGTTTTTTCTCCGTGGCTTTCAGAAATATTGAAATTTTTTTCTACATTTTCATTGAATTCTGAATCAAATGTCATGTTGCTGCTAGCTTCTATGCTATCGCAAGCTTCCTTACTGTCTTCTATACTTTGAGATGTACCTCTTTTGTCATTTCTTTGATGCTCATGAGTATTGTCATAAGTATTTTCACTCTCACTCTCTGAGTAATCCAATTTCTTTTCATAGTAGTGAGCTATATTGTTAAAAATTTTTGAACATTCATTAGCATCATTGGGAAGATATTCTTTCATTCCGTTGTTTTTTAATTTCTTCCACGGCCTATCGTCAAATGGATTATTTGATTCTTCATCTTCGTTAGAACATTCACTAGAACTTCTTTTGGAGGATGCATTTCTCGGAAGAGATTCTGGGGTACCAGGTGCCATGGCTAAACTATCTTGGGATAAATCTTGACTTGCTAATGTATCTTGATTTAAATTCCAAGAATCTGTATCAGATGATGTATCTGGTAGTAATTTTTGAGCCTGTGTCAATTGAATACTATTGTAGCACACTTCTTTAAAATTATCACCTAACCTGAAATTGCGTTGAAATAATAAATATATATTTTTTATAAATATGAGTTGTAGTTAAACATGTTCTGTGAATTTAATGAACTTTTAACTTACATGTGACACAATTCATTTACAATTACATCTCCATCTCCAAGGAGTTCCACATCAAATTGCAGATGTTGCAGAGATTCTCTGTTTATTAAAATTTGAGGCACAGATGCAGGAATACTTGTGGGTATTAATGCAACAGGTTTAACTTTTAATGATGAACCAATAACAATTAAGAGATCACAAACATTAAGATCTTTATCTAGTGTGTCATGAAAAGCATCAGGTAAACCTTCACCAAAAAAGACAATATCAGGCTTCATGACCCCCTGTGAACTAATGGCTGAAAAGTTGATATTGCAATAATTTAAATTGGTCAGACAGTGTATCATCAAAACAATAATAGGATAAAAATAAATGACTTACAATTCTCATCTGCTGAATCTGTGGTTTCCTTAAAAGCAGGTAACGATGTTTCTAAACATTTAGGACAAAGTGGAATTTTTTGAGCAAAAATATCTTCTCTAATGTCATCTGCCTGTACTTGGTATTTACATTTTGTACATGAAGCAGTTGCAAAAGAACCATGGCACTCAATTAAGTTTTCTATGCCAGCTACTCTTTCTAAAGTATCAATATTTTGGGAATAATTTCTGAGTAATTTCTTCTGTGTTTCTAACATTTTAATGAATTTATGACATGGACTAGGTTTAAATTGCCCGGGATATATTTCTTTAGCAAATTTATAGAATGGTCTAGGATCTTCAAGAAAATAATTTATATCAAACATAGCCTGTAACATTAAAATAATTCCATTTAATACATGTAAATTGTTTTGAATCAAATTTTAATAAGGCAAATAATATATTACCTGTGGGTCAGGTAAATCCGGAAAATCCTGAGCTAATCTTGAGTAAATTCCATCTCTGCTGCGGAAATCTGGAATTCCACAACTAACGCTTACTCCGGCTCCAGTCAAAACAATTATATTTTTACTTGTACGAATGAGATTAGCAACATCTTGGATTGTATTAACATTTGATAATTTTTTACGACTTATGTCTGGTTCCGCTATCATACTAAAAATCATCTAATGGTAATGATAATAATAATTAGTAAATGATCAAATTGAAAACTCTTTAAGAAGTAAAAAATTTTTTAAAAAACTTGTAAGATTATACCTTCCACAAAATACTGTCATCCATATTTTGGGAGAGTATTTCGGCATCGGAGCAATAATATTTTAATAGCTCTCGTGGATCAGCACCAGCTTTTATCTGTTTTTCAACCCACATAGCGGCTTCTCTCCAATTCCTAAGATCAGCATCATCGTCAGCTTGAGACAAAATTGAAATACCAGTAATATCCGATAAGTTGGAAACAGTTGATGAAACTTCATCTTTATCGTTGTTGGCATCTAATCTAAATTTCAAACGCGTGTAAATGTTTTTATTAAAAAGTTCAACTTTTCACAATATATTATGATTATAGTATTGAGAGTATACTCACGGAAAGATGGTATCTTCATTAGTTGAATCACCTTCGGTTGGAGTATCCATTGAGTTTGTCAAGTCAGATGTTGAGCTTGATGGAGGACTGGATTTTGAATCGCTGCTAGATTCAGTGAATCTACTCTGTTCACCTGAAATTTATACAATAAATATATAATATATATTAAGCTTAGAAAAAAATAAAACTTTAGGGGCAATTATTAAGCAAGTGGCATTATAAGTAATGAATGAGCGATAAATATAGAAAGAAGGAAACTCCTATCATACAAGTACATCTTTTCTCATGCATATATTGGTGTTTATCAATAAACTGGCAGATGGATGGGCTAATATTTTTTCGTGATCAAATTGGTGAGTATCAGAACATTAACACAACATTTTTACAAGTGTTAATATCGAGACAAAGTTGTTTGTTTTGATGCAGCAAGCTGTCAATTGTAAAGTAGAATTTCTTTTATCAACTTTATAGTTGGATACATAACCGTCGCATCAAACTGTCAGTTTTTGTATACCATAAATGACATGGTTTTCTATGACATTGCTAGAAAACAAGAAAAATATTCGAAGTATTGTTCGTTATGAATTTGATTGACAGAACATTTAGGTTATATAGTCAAAATGCAATGCAGTGTCAAAACATTGAAAAAAAGAGCCCAGCGTCTAGTGCCATCTATGAGATGATAGTATCTTTAAGATTTCACGTTAGATCCGAAAGAGCTTGGCGGATGAGTGCCACACTCGTGCGACATTCACATACATGTATGCGTGTATGCATGTGTGTGCATGTAAAACATATATACCAGCTTTAAAAAGGAATAAGAAATGAAAAAAAAAAAATTAGGTGCAAAAGAAATAGGTGAAAATTTTGAATTATCATCGCAAAGAAATGTCAACGGAGGAAAAAAGAGAAAAGCGACACGTGTTTGACGAGTGGAGAGGAAAAAAAGAAATTACACGTTAACGAAATGAGTCGATCCGTATAAAAGTTAAAAGTGTCATGGCGACCGCTGTTGCTCAGTTGGACAAGAGAGGCAAGTGGCGCGATCGAGTCGGTCGCGAGTAAAATGAAGATAGAGCGAGCAGGCGGGGGTGCGCGGGCACAGGGGGCCAGCGAGCTGCGACGAGTCGTCCGCCATGTTGAATTCGTGGAGTCGGGGTGCGGTCGGCGTCACGTTCACGTGTGCATATATAGCTATAGAGGTGTACTAGGCCTCGGTAAAAGTCAATATGGTGGTCGAGCGCCAAGGCTAACTCGATCAGTTGGACTCACCACTTGAGTTGTCTTGGACAAAATGATGCTCGGTCGGTCGTTGGAGCGTAGCTCCGTCATCCACGGGTACTGGCTCGTCGACGTTGGACCGGAGATCGAGCCCGAAGTCCGTAGCCAGTTCCGAGGCGATACCGCCCGACGCCATTTTGTTTCTAGTACAGGCGAGGCAGTGGTAGCAATAGTAGCAGTAGCAACAGCAGCAGCAGCAGTCGAGCGGGACGTTCGCTTCGCGCGCACACTTACAGCCTGCGCAGAACACGGGAGAGCGTGACTCGATGCGAACGAGGTGTACTCGGGCGAGAGCTCTGAGAGAGCGTGGCGCTGGTCTTCACGCGCTGCATGCGTGTGTCGTGTGCGAGCTCGAAAGCAGTCAGCAGACTCTTTCGCGGCTCGTGGCTGGCCAGCAGGTGGCGCCAAACGCCGCTCGCTCTCATCCACTGATCTATCATCTACGGCCTACGCGCTCGAGTCTGGCTGCTGGCATTGGAGGAGGGAGTCGAGAGCCATCGACGAATAACAGCTAGTCTCTTCTTCTCCTTACCGGATCCACTGGCCGCTCTTTTTAAATGTATCTCGATCTAATAATTTACCCACGGATCAAAATAGTTGAATGCATTGCGCAGATACGCTTTTCAGTTATTAACTGCAATATATTGATTATTTAAGCTATCATCGAGAGAAAAGGTTGCTTGTATTATACAAACGCATTCTCAATAATACCATCATTCTTAAGATTATTATTATTGGTGCGACTTGATTTTTATGTATATATGGGAGCGATGAAATGCACTATCCCGTAGTAAAAAAGCCGCATTTTTCGAAAGTCACGCCAACTCCCTACTCCGACTCTGTACAACTTTGGACAAATCGTAGCGTCGAGGGTGGAGGGCTCGAGACTCCTATTCGTGGCAGCTGCGATGCACTGCACGCACATCGCCAGGCTCCCACATATAAACGATATCTGTTATATATGTGTAAGATACGGATCGATTTGGGTATAGGTATGTGTGCACGACAGCCGGCCGCCACTCGTCAGCGTGTTGTCGAACCTCTATACACGATATTAAACGACGATACATGTTTTATGATACCATAATCTATGTGCAGATTCCTTGTCGGCACGCAGGGCTGACATTTTCAGTCGGATTGAACCACTGATCGTATTGAAGTTTCTTTCCTATCGATAAGTTGCCGATTGCATCCGCTTGAAGCAACAAGCCCAATTTAACATTTACTTAAAAGTTCGATGCTCGTGGCGGCCAAATATCTCGAGAATATCCAAAATGCGCTTTAATTTTAAAAAATAGTACCTTTCACTTTTTTCTACAAAAAATTAAATGTTTCAGTTGATTTGGGTTCACGGCTATACCGTCAAAACCTCTGCCGAAAATTTAACCAATTCATAAATTCATAATACATTAAAACTTTGTTCACTCGATAAATTTTGTTATTTTTTGCTTTAAAGAAAGATATTATACTTCCCTTAACAACTATCAAAAAGCGCTGAAATCGTTGATAGAATGACGCTTTTAGTTTCATAGTTGATCACTTCATCGTCCAAAAAAATGTACGAAAAAATGTCAAGTGTTGATACAATTACTTTCTTCAGTGCTGCAGGAAGTCAATTGAAATGAAACACCTTACATCATTGTCATATTACATTTTATAAAAATATATTTCATTTGTTTGTCAAATATTTATAGGAAACAAATATAAATCTCATAGAATACGCGCATGTAGGTACACCTTACCGTTTTACGATCTACAATATCTTTGGTATGCCAATATCACTAAGTGAAAATGTTTTAATTATTAATTTTCTCTTAATAGTAAGTGTAATTCGATCGAAATCCAATTGTCCTATTTGGTGTAGAGATCATACAACTTTTCCAATAACTTAAACCTTAAAATCGTCATCGACATCGTTATCGTCATTGATATTCGACTCGACATCAGATATATCGGAATCGATTAAAAGATGTTCTTCTTCCATGGTAGTGACCTGCGAATCATCACGAAGAAAAAAAAGAAAAAAGATAGTTTCAAGAATGAGAGAAAATTAAATAAAAAGCAAAGAAGCTTAACTTAGGTATATGTAACTTTTACAAACACTTCTACGTAATTTTATTTAGCAAAAATGTGCTTTTTACAATTTGCATATTTGTATACGCAGTTGTAAAATATATTCTACACAACTTTCACGTTTTTTAATTGTGTCAAAAAATAATTCAACAATGTATATTGAAAAATTTTCATCATTTTGTACCAAAAGACGCACAAGTGCAACACTAAATTTTTTACATTGTACACAATCGTAAAATAAATAAGTTTTGATGCAATTTGCGTCACATAGTTTCATTGGCATAGAAAAACTAATTGTAATCTCTAAATAAATACAAATATTATAAATGTATAAAATAGTAATGAATGTACAAAATAAATAATTCGAAAATATGTCGAAGCAATGAGCACCAAAATAAACTGATGATTTTAATTTTACTTATATTTCACAATTAAATTCATAAGTTAAGTAAGTGAACACTTATTTTGACAAACTCAAAACGATACAAATAAATATGATCAGTGAAAAACAAATAACCAATTAAGACTGCTGAGTTTCAAGTAGTTTTTGATATCATCACAAATATTAAAAGCTCACAGAATGGAATACTTTATTAAATAAAAATTTTTTTTTTGATTCATAATCTTTTTTCTACATTGAATTCTTAACAGTCCTAATTTTATAGATTCATTTTCAATTATGGCAATTATTCATGTAAAAAAGAATGAACTTGAAATTAGAAAATGATAGCAATAAGTCTACGCATACATAAATAATCAAATAAAAACAAATAAACGCATATTTTTTAGAAGGAAAAATTAATCGATGTACATTTTGAGCATTGTTTGTCAGAGATAAAATTCGAAATAAAACTTTTTTGAGCTGTAAATTACGTTTCAAAGTAGTGCTCATCATTAGTTAATGTGTGAGATTTTCGACAACATACCACGGAATATCTCACACCATCACAATGTCTTGAGGTGGAGTTTGACAATAATTCCACAAATTGAGCTCGTCGAGAAGCATCTTTGAAGTAAAAACATACTCCCAAAAAGATCAGTATTAAACTCACAATTGTAGCCACAAAATTACCTAAAAATAAAATAAAAGCAATTTTAATGAATCAGAAAAAATGAAAAATAAAAGATTTATTTCTTTTTACCGTTGATCGTGGTCGTTTTGCTAGGGGCTACGATGCTTATTGTCGTAACGGGTTTACTTGATTTTACAGAATAATCTTTTATGTATTTACAAATTTTGTCAGTGTGCCACTCAAATTCAACGTAGCATGGCTCTTCCTAAAATATCAGTTATAATTTAATCATGTGTATAATTTGAAGATTGTTTATCAATGAAAATTAAAATAATCTTACATATATAATTTGAGGTATTTTAGAAATTGATGATTTGTCACAGACGATAGTTATTGTTGACCGATAAAAATAACCAAAATGATCACAGTAACTTCCATTAGTAAAAGTAAAGCGAATTATATTATTTAAATAGTTAAAATCTACATTAACTTGAGTTCCATAGTTTTTATTGTTATCACATATGAAGCTACCATTGCATTTACTTTTATTTCCACATAAGTCTATTAAGTATTTATTATCTTTTTTATAATTTTCTACCTGTAAAATAACAGTATGGTAAAATTCCGTAATTGAAATAATTTTAGTTGAATGCAATAAAAGAACATACTTCAATTATTTGATTATCAAATGCAGTTATCAATGGAAGTAAAGATCTAATATCGCCATGATTGTTAGAAATCGTGCAGTTTTTATTGTATTGCCCATCTACTTTTTTTCCACACACAATACTGGTCTTCCATTCAAAATTGTAAGTGCAGTCCTCATATTTTATAAAAATAGGAGAGCCCTGTAAGATATTTTGTTTTCTTTAAATTGATTATTTTTTATTAAGTGATAAAGATTCTATACCTCGTTACTGTTGACATCGCATAGAAAAGAAATTCTAGAATTAATTCTTGTACTTTGATTTCTTTCGCAAATTGAACCATTGCTGTATGATAGGACAGCACTGTAACTGCTAGTAAGTATCGGATATGGATCAGGGAATCCTAAATTCTATTAAAAAAATGCAATTTTACACTCTATTTCTTATTGAAATACTAATTGAATATATAATTTATACCTACAATGGATTTTGATGGTTTTCCATGAGTAAGCTCTAATTTGCAAATACCAGCTCCATCTTGGCACTTAATATTTTCCATTGACACAGGTAATATTGCTTTACAAACGTTTATGTAGAATATACTATCATTTGTATGTATTTCTTCATTTTGGATTCTACGTATCAATTGGCGAAAATTCATCTCACGATTGTAGGTAGCACAAGCTCTTGACTAAACATATTATAAAAGTTATCAAGAAATAGACGAAATTTGAGAGTATTTCATTATTTTTACCTTTTTTTCGCAAACTAGTTCTGTACTTATTTTTATTACATCAATGCAGGCTCCTGCCATGTCAACTTCAATATCAAATTGATCACCGCAATAAAATTCAATAATTGTATATCTTTTACTCTTATCATAAGGACATTCACTGCCATCAGTATAATTCAAGTACACTCCAGTATCTTTCCACAATAATTTTGAATTTGCCATTCCCCCTGATTGACTAGAATGAATTCTACAAGTACCTAAACTCATATTTTTTATTAAATAAAGTTATGAAATTATAAGTACATATTAAAATAATAAAAGTATACCTGTGCCTCTCAAACAGTTTGTCTCTTTGATTGGTCCACATATACTAAATTTATAAAATGTATTAATCCCAAAAGGTTCAATAGTGTAGTCATGATTCATTAATGAAGTTAGATTGTAAATTTCATGATTTATGGGATTTTTAATGATACAATCATTATTTTTGGCCACTATGCTCTGATTTTGTAAAACTTCTATAGAACATGCAGCTGGAGTTTTCCATGATAATTCAAAATTGCACTTATTTAAACCATTCACGTAAGTAGGTGTTGACCCCTGTAAAATCATGTGAACAAAATAGCTTTTAATATAACCAAGAGATGCCTTTCGATCAATACTTACAACAGCATCCATGTCACATATAAAGTATATTGTTGTTTCCATGTCAGATCCTGTAGGACACATACTTCCTCCAAAGTATTTCAGAGTTAAGGTTTTGTTTTCATTATATTTAGGATTTTCTACTGGTTTTCCTAGAGATTTAAACCTGAAATAAATTAAATCCATCATTAAAAGTTATTCATAAATACGTAATAACCTCCATAAGTTAATATTACTTTTGGTTTTTATTATCAATTAAACAGGCAGCACTATTGGATATGCATAAGTTTGGTCCATATAAAATGCTGTGACATACATTTAAAATAATTGAGTACCTATCATCTATTTGCACCTCATAATTATCAGACAAATTTTTCAAATGACTAAGATCGTAATAATTAAATTTATCAGAATATGTGCAATTCAATTCTATTCTACTTGAACAAGCTGCATGTGTTCTCCATTCCATGATAAAATTACACCCTTCCTGCTCCAACAAAAATAATTTTGAGTTAATGTTGGCTTAGTTATGTTTGAAATTAAAATTCTAACAAAAATATTACTGCAGGAAATAATTCTATCTGATCTTCTTTAAAGTCGCAGATCATTTTTATTTTTGCAGTATAAGGAGCACCATTTCTACATTCTTCACCAGTATATTTAAAAATAGTGCTGCCATATTCATGTACAACTTCGGGAGGTTCTCTACCTAAAATTAAGAATTATATTAGTATTCCTACTTTCACAGGATTATACAGATGCTGCTTGCGAAAACTAGCACTTTTCTATGTTAGTGTTATAACTAGCAGTTCTATGAAGTGCTAGTTTTCATAGGAAGTTTTAAACAGCCTACCTATGCCAATTTCTTGCGATTTTTTGTCTAAGCAAATTGAATACCCCTCTTCTCCTTTACACCTTTTGACCAATTGATTACACATTTGGATTCTGAGATAAGTGCCTCTGTCATGTTGTATTTTATAATCATGAGTATTATTTGTCAATAGACTAAAATTAAATCTATTACTTGTCTGTGAATCCCATACATCACAGTAGTGGGTCTAAAAAAATTAAAAAATTGTTATAAATTGGTTTTGGTAGATTTGAAATGTTATTTTCTTAGTGTCTGATGTGTTACCTTTTTTGTTTGCGTTGCAGGATGTTGAATTATACTTGAAGTTTCAGCCACAATGATGAGAATTATAAGAAAGGCAATATATGATTTCCACCGCATTGCGTTTCAATTTTAAGGAATGCAATTACAAAAAGCGAGAAAGAATGTTGATTTTTACCGGTTTTCACATGGATATAGTAGTGGTAAATACTGAGCGAAACAAATAGAGATTTGAGATAAAATTGAGACGTCAGAGTAAAAAACAGCACGAGATTGTTACCGGTGTTAATATTTGACGACTGCAGCGCAAAATGCTAGCTTGGAGTTCGAACGTCATCCTCGTCGATGCGAGTATGTGACTTGTTAGCTCTTTTTTTTCTCCGTCTTTCTCTACTGCATCTCAACAAAACGATAAGATAGTTTCATGTTACATGATTTCTCAAAAAGGCGTTCAGGTATATAGTATACCATCACAATAACAATGGAACTTGGAACTTTGACTTGTTCCAAGAAGTCATAATTTTTACGTCAGTTCAAGCTGTAAAAGCCAAACAAAAGATCAAGTCAGCCTTATACTGCAAGGTACTACGGCTTACACCTACTGCACGACGGGTCAAACGATTATTGCAGGATGTCTTTAAGGTCCTTCGATGAGTAAGCTAACGACATAAACAAAAATTAGACAAGTTTGGGTGATAAAATAGTTGAAGAAGATAAGTTGGATTGCCGAACAGAGAGGTCGCGCTCAACAACTCCCACCAAGTTACTTGGTAAAAAACGATTTTTAAATGAATTTCAGGCAGCTCCATTCGAATATAAAATCCTCAGTTGAATAAGAAAGAAAAAGAAAGTGCAATTTAATGGAGTATTTATTCAAAATAATCGTCATGAAAAAATTCCTAATATAATAATGCCACTAGTAATAATGACAATGATAATAACATTTCTACATGCACTTGCAAATTGCACCGAACCTGCGAGTGTATCATCGCGCATTATAAGCGGGTATTCAAACATTGAATAGCGATTTCATGTAAAAACAATCGGTTTTCGTAAAACAGATAATTTTTCTATCGATTACTTGTTTATATTTTGACATCATGCACTGTTGTAACTTGTGTTGAAAATTTAAAAAACCTCTGTTCAATTGTTTATATTCTCAAATATGCATGTCTATTTCATTCCAGATTAAAGGTTCTCATTAGTCATTTCTGCTATCCCCTGTAATGAGAACTTAGAATAAGTATCAGTCCTTCTAGAGTCCTGGCCCCTGGGCGCTGTGAACGTCGGCGAATTTTTTGCGCGGTTTTTTTTTATTGGGGTTGGTTATGTTGTAATTGCATTAGCAGTTCACACGTTGCTCTGCAAAAAGTACTTTCGCTACTCACTTTTTCTATTCAGGTGTCTTATCAAAAATAGAACAAACTGAATATTGAATTGAATACCTTTGAAAATGCCAAGGAAAGCTTCTACTTCTGTCATAAAAGATGAAATTCCAGTGCGAGGTAAAAGAATCACCAGAGCATCTTCGAGACCTCTCTCCGAAACTTCTAAAACGAAGGAAGAAATTAATGGTACCGTAATTCATGAATTTATTTCAATATATCGTAATTTTAAAAATTCAATTACATAGACCGATCGCTGACTGGATCGTTCAGTCGTTTTAAGCGAGGCATTACGGTAAAAATACTAATTTTGGTTTAGATTGATGTAAAATATGTATAAACACTTAATTTCCATTTCAAGTTTTTCCCCGCACAAATTGACTAAATTAATAAATGTTGAAGATAATTTTGAATTGTTATATCATAATGTTCCATAATTTCAGAAGTGATTAAAAAACCTCGAATTGCTGCAAAAAATGGAATAAAAAATAAAACAAGAGAATTAAAAACAGACATTGATAAAACTTCCAAAGAACAAGTCAAAAAAACAGCCAAAGGATCAAATAAAAAGACAAAAACTGATACTTTGGAAAGAGCTAATTGCCCGGGTAAAAGTAAAACTAATAAAACTGAAGGAAAAGAAAATATCATTAATCAAAATAAAAAAAGAACTCGTCAAGATTCTGAAGGAGATAAGAGTGAAAACAATGAAAATCTAGAAAAATTGGAGCCTGCAAAATCCAACCCTATTAAAAAGAGAAGATTAATCATTCCAGATTTTGAATGCAGCGATGGATCCGAGGATGAATATAAACCTGGTAAGAAACAGGTTAACCGATAAATTCATTTTTTCGCTTCATCATGCATCAATAATTTCTTTTAGATTCAGATCTCTCAGATGAAGAATCAGATGACAATTTTGCAGTAGGATCTGAGAGCTCACTTGAAGAAATATCAGAGAGTGATTTCAGTGACAACAATGGATCGGAAGAAGATAATTTATCCGTAAGTGGCTCAATAATTTGAATCATTTCAATATCTCATTTATATTTGATTTTGTAGACAAAAAAAGCATCAAAGAACAAAACATCTAATGCCAAATCAAGTTCTTATAAACCCAAAAAAGCATGTGCAACTAAATCTCTAAGGAGCAAAACAGCAAAAGTCACAACTGCAAAATCTAAAGATTTACCTATTCCAGAAACTGTGGTAGAAAAATCTGCAAGCTCAATAACCTGGCCTCATTTAACTTGGGAGTTTTTACAAGCTGATCATATAATGGACAAAAATAAACGAAGACCAGATCATCCTGAATATGATCCAAAAACTTTATATGTCCCGGAGGAATTTTTCAACAAACAAACTGCTGTATAATATTTTAATTATTAAATATTTCATTAATGTAATATGATACTAATCACATACAACATTTCTAGACAATGCGTCAGTGGTGGTCTCTTAAATCTGAACATCTGGACACTCTGTTATGTTTCAAATGGGGCAAGTTTTATGAATTGTATCATATGGATGCAGTTACTGCTGTAAATGCTGTTGGCTTAGCTATACATAAGGTGAGAAATAGACTTTTGATATTGAAACCCACAGTAACTATTTTGCCGTTATTTACAGAAAGACATAGCTCAAGCAGGATTTCCTGAAAAAGCTTACTGTCGTTTTGCTGGTGGTCTTATTGAACAAGGATATAAAGTTGCAAGAATTGAACAAACTGAAACTTCAGAAGCTATGAATGCAAGGGTAGCAAATGAAATGAAAATTTGTAAATTTATTTTCTCATAATGTTTTTTCTTTGATAGTCTTGTAATAAAATAAGTTTGATTTTAGTGAATACAAAGAAAGTTGATAAAGTTGTAAGACGAGAAATATGTCAAATCAGTACAAAAGGAACTAGAGTTTTTACTCAGTTAGATGAACCAACTAAAAATCCAGCAGCTTCTTTTCTTTTATCATTATATGAGAAAAAAGATCAAAGAAATTCAACTATACAATATGGTGTTTGTTTTGTTGATGCTTCTATTGGACACTTTTATCTAGGACAATTTCAAGATGATCAGTGTAACTCTAGATTACTAACATTGCTTGCTCACAGTCCACCAGCTCAAATTGTTTTCGAACGTGGGAATTTATCATCGGCCACTCTTAAAATATTGGAACATTTAGCACCAAATGTTTTAAAAGAAGGTTTATTGAAAGAAAATCAATTTTGGACTCCTTCAATGGTTTTAAAGGTATTTCCAACAGTTAATTATATTCAAGTACTCATTTCATTGTTAATATAATAAACTATTACAGTGTCTTCAAGAGGAAGAATATTTCAAAAATGATGAAGATTCAAGTTTTTCATGGCCAGATGGTCTAAAATCTTTTATTATTGAAGGTATTTAAACCAATCCTTTTATTTTTAATTATTATTAAAACACTAATGAGTCTTCTTTGTTTTCTTTTTAAGATAATTCTGAAAAGGCCGTAGTTATTGAAGGTAAAGAATTGGCTTTGACTGCTCTAGGAGGCTGCGTATATTTACTTCGTCGTTATAAATTAGATTATCAAGTATTGTCACAGCAAAATTTCCATTCTTACATTCCTCCAGATTTTACCTGTGATTCTAAATCAACAGAAACTAGATTTGCTCAGAATATGGTAGATAGCTTATTTTATTATCTTTCAAATAAACTCCAACTTGAATAATGACATTTTCTCATTTTATATCTTCTAGGTATTGGATGCCATGACTATAAATAATTTGAGGATTCTGGGCAATGATGGATCATTAATAGACACCTTAGATACTTGCTGTACTCCATTTGGAAAAAGGTAATCACACATCACAATAAATGTCAAATTTATTTGTACTATTGAAATAATAATTTATCAACAGATTATTGAAAGAATGGATTTGTAAGCCCTCTTGTCAAAAATTAGTGATTAAAAAACGACAAAATGCCATAGGACAATTACTGGATAATTTGGACGTTATTGAAAAAGCTCGTAGCATATTAAGTGAATTATCCGATCTTGAGCGTCTTTTGAGCAAGTATGGTTAAATTATTTTAAATTATTCAACTTTTTTTTAGCTAAACTAATTGAATTTTATGAATTGTTAGGATTCACGTTCAAGGAAATGCAGCTATAAAAAAAAATCATCCAGATGGACGAGCTATACTTTGTGAAACTCAACATTATACCAAAAAAGCTATAAAGGAATTTATTGAAGTTCTTTCTGAATTTGAAAAAATTCTGCTCATAACTGATTTGTTTACTAGTAAGTTTTTTAATATTCGAGTCAAATTTCCTGGTCAAAAATCTTTATTGTTATAAAAATTATGCATTATGATATTTGAATTTCAGAGTTCAATGATCGCTTGATTCAAGAATGTACTCACTTCCAGCCAGCTGGTGATTTTCCTGATTACAGGGAACTTTTGAAGCATTTTAAAGTCAGTAAATAAAAATATAATGAGAAAAAGTATTCATATCAAATGCTTTACAAGTAATCATGATTTCAGGATTCTTTTGATCACGATGAAGCTCTTGAAAGTGGCATAATAATTCCAAAAAAAGGAGTTGATAAAGATTACGATGCTACTGTAAAAATATTCGATCAAATTGACAAAGAAGTAGATGATTATGTAGAGGCACAAAAAATTTACTTCAAAGGTTCAGTAAAACTTGTTGGATCTGAGGGTAAAAGATATCAAATTGAAATAGCTGAAAGTCTATTCAAGGAAGCTGATACCGAGAGATATAAAGTCATGGATGCTAAAAAAGGAAAGATTCGATTTTACACAACAGAAGCAGAGGTTTTTCATAGTTTGAAATAATGGCTGAATTGTTTTTCAAAATATTAATTGATGATGTTACAATTTAAGGAACTGCTGGAAAGAAAAATACAAGCCGAAGAATTACAAAATGTGGCACTCAGAGATATCAATAGAAGAATATTTGGAAAATTTAGCAGGCATTATCAAGAATGGAGCAAAGCAGTTCATAACATAGCACAACTAGATTGTTTAATTTCTTTGGCAGAATATGCTCGATCTAATGATACCTGTATTCCAGAGATATACAACGATACAGATAATAAAGGAGTAAGTCAAGCTAAAATTATTTCTTATATCATTATGGAGACGAAAATTCATGTTATTTTATGTTCAAGTCTCTCATTGAAATTAGGGATGGAAGGCATCCTTGCATTATTCTTGACAACTATATTTCAAATGATACTCTAATGTCAACTGATGGAGTTGCTTCTTTAATAATTTTAACTGGGCCCAATATGGGTGGTAAATCTACTTTAATGCGCCAAGTTGGCCTAATAACAGTGATGGCTCAAATTGTACGTAACTCTTTCAAATCGTTTTTGTTCCCAAGTGTACCAGAAAAACTAAATTGATTTTTTTCTTTATTTGTAGGGTTGTTATGTGCCAGCAGCAGAATGTAAATTAACTTTAGTAGATAGGATATTTACTCGTCTTGGAGCTAATGATGATATAATGTCAGGACAAAGTACATTCTTAGTAGAGTTGAAAGAAACTGCTGTTATTCTAAAACATGCCACAAAGTACTCATTAGTTTTATTAGATGAGTTGGGTTAGTAAAGGTCACAATTAATGTAATTTTTAGTATTAATGCATGTTCTAAAAAATGTGTTTAATTTTTAACCAGGTCGTGGTACATCCACTTATGATGGAACGGCAATTGCTGCATCAGTTGTAGAGGCCCTAACTAAAATAAATTGCAGAACTCTGTTTTCCACTCATTATCACTCTCTTGTAGAAGATTATAGAGCAAACAATAATGTTTCTCTTGCTCATATGGTAATTTATTTTCTTCATCTTTAATTTCATTTTATAGGTGTGATATATAATATTCTTTTAATTTATGTTCTAGGCTTGCATTGTAGAAAATGAAAACGAAGATCAAGCTTGTGAATTAAATGTTACGTTCCTTTATAAATTAACAGAAGGTAGTAGTCCAAAATCATATGGTTTTAATGCTGCTCGATTAGCTGGAGTACCTGCGAATATTATCAACCGAGCTCATAAGCTTGCATCAAAGTTGGAGGCTGAAGTAAATCTTCGGCATGCATTTACAGCACTGTGTAAATTGTCTGATAAAACTGCATTTAAACCTTTAATTCATAAGGGTATTCAAATTTTGTCCAAATGCTGAATTGTGTTGTCTATATCGTCGTTTACACTTTTAAATTACTGTAAATGTGTTTTTGTTATCATTTTTATTTTCTTTGAAGTATTGATCATGAATAAAATTTATGATAGTAGTCTTTATGAGTCTGTCATTTTCTCTGTTATTATTAGTTGTTGTATATAACTCAATTGATCATGTATGCACAGATTATACTGTACAATTATATCGGATTAAATACTCAGACATGTAAAACTGCGCGTTGAATGTACTAAATATTAAGTTTCGCATTGTGCATATGTACTATTTGTCTACAAACGCAGAATGTCCTCATTCGTGCAAAAATAATCATTTATCGTTCCTTTGGTTCTTTTGATATTTTATAGGGTATAAATGATCGATTACAGACACTCTCGGTCAAGTTTATTAAAATGTATAACAATTACAAATGTTTAACAATTACAGTAAAAATGATAATTTTCACAGTACTTAAATATAATCTAAAAATATCAGCATTTCAGTTGTGGGATATTGCAGGACACCTAGAAACTGTAAAGGCTCATAATCGTATGTTTAAATTCTCAATTTACTTTGAATGCACTACTAAATATCTAAAAATGAATTGTGAAATAGTGCATCAAGATTGAAAAGCAACAGCAATTACAGATGTCCAAAAAGTGAGAGATGGGGTTCAAATATTAACATTTGAAATGCGTTCAATAAATTTGTTTTTAAATATCAGAACTCAATTGGATTTTTGACATTTGAATAATTACACCTTTATCAGTTTAAATAGTCACAATTAAATAGTCATCTAAATTTAATAAAAATGAACATTTAAAAAAAAAAATGAATTTGTTTTAAATAAACAAAATTCTACAGAATATTTTTTCTTTCAGTTAATAACATTTCTGTTCTATGAAACCGATGAAGTTTTTCCAATTTTAACTTGCAATAATTAACATCTTTACAGATTTTAAGTTTTAGTTTAAGAATATTGTGTAAATCATGATTAGACGCGATATTGATATTCTATTCTGAAATGTATGATATTTACGTAACTAAAACTTTATTCAGAGATATAGTATGGGAGGTAGTTTTACATAACAATGTGAATTCGATTGCCGATCAACTGGTAATTAAAAAAACATAGGATTTTTCAAGGGTTATTGCAGCAGTTTAAGGTATTTATAAAATTTATAACAAAATCATTGTTGCGGCGACGCGCAGACGGCGAATTATGCATACGATAACGAATTACAGTTTGCGCCGGCTTTGTATGTCCACTCCATATTGCATCGTATTGTTGGCAATTCGTGCTTTGCCACGGGCCGTCGACTGTCGAGCAGTAGTGATGACACTACAGACTTAGCTATTCATACATATGTATATATCAAAAGCCTTAACATAAATTCGAAAGTTTACAGAAAATTTAAATAAACTTGTAAGCCGGAGAACTGGCAAGTCATTCGCGGCATCATACGTTGCAGTGAAATTGCGGTGGATTTAGATATTGTCGATGTGAATTGTGAAAACTTATTTGCTAAAATTACTCTCCATTATTAATCATGGCTAATAATAAATCAGGAAAAGTAGAGAGGAAAAATAGTTTATTAGTAAAAATCTATTTGTTAGCTTACAATTTTTTGCAAGTTGTTGGGTAAGATAGTACTAGTGTTTTCCAATTCATTCTAAACAGTAATTATTATTGAATCATTTTATTACAGTTGGTCATACATCTTATATCAATTAGTTAATTTTTATTATAAAAATGAGCATGAGAAGAACACTTTGTGGAATAATGTGCACATATCAGTTATCATTTTTCAAAATGCTGCTGCTTTAGAAGTATGAATCTATTATATTCTAAAATTTTATTGGTAATTTTAATTAAATGTTTATATTTTTTAGATCATACATGCAGTATTTGGATTAGTAAAATCAAATCCAGTTGTTACAACATTTCAAGTTTTGAGTAGAGTCATGGTTGTTTGTGGTGTTATTATTGCGACTCCTGTTACATATGCTGCTGCATCTCCAGGACTGCCATTAGCCTTATTCGCCTGGTCTATAACTGAAATAATCCGATATGGATATTATTTTGCAAATCTTGTAGGGCATGTTCCCCATTTTCTTGTTTGGTTAAGGTAAACTACATATTTGATATATCACAGATATTATTTGACTATATAAATCCTACTGTGTCATCTGCAATTTTAATACAATATGTATTATAATATGTTTCAGATACACAACATTTATTGTACTCTATCCTATTGGAGTAACTGGAGAGCTTCTGTGCTTTTATGCGGCAACAAAGTACACAAATCTAAACCAAAAAGCCTATAGTTATACTCTTCCTAACACTTGGAACTTTACATTCAGTTATCATTACTTCCTTATCATAGTCATGCTTTTATACATTCCACGTGAGTATTCAACAGTAAATTCAATGAGTAAATAATGTTATTGCTAATTATTATAAATTAATTTACATTTTATTGCTGCCCTTTATTTTAGTTTTTCCTCAACTCTACTTGCACATGTTTTCTCAGAGGAAAAAGGCTTTAGGAACAAATGAAAAAATTTCTAAAAAAGTTAATTGAAACAAAATAATGTTACAATACCATGAGTACAAACTTCAAACTGGGATAATGAGTATATTAGAATTTTTGTAATTTTCTTGCATTGAATGAATTATTATCTTGCCCTATGTTATTGTACATAGTTTGTCTTGGAACTAACTGGTTCTAAAAGGAAATGTTTATATAAACCATCTATACTATTGTTATTTTTAATTTTTTAATAATATTTTAGTTATTATAATCCAACAATGGGATTAGGGTAATAGTTTATACTTTGTAACTTTTTGTTTGAAAAATAAAAACAAAAAATCTTCAAGTTTTGTTCTCATTTTTTTTCTAATAATTTGTATTAATATATATATTATTTAAACAAAAAAAGTTTTGTATAAATACAAAAAAAAAACGTTTATTTAACTCCTAAAATACCTTAAAATTTAATGACCATCATGCAAATTTTACAGAGTTTTTAAATATCAACTGTAGTGTATTTCTCTGATATTTTTAAATGAGCTATCAATTATATTTTTAATATTGTATACCCGGTAGATTAAGTACATTCTAAAGATCTATGTCTAATCTCATGAGTTTATGCCTAAGATATAAGAAAAGACTAAATAATTTTTAATAACAGTCACTTCTATTCGTTAAAGCCTAAATGTATATTGTAGAGGGAAGTGGGTTTTAATTCTATAGCTTTTTTAAAATTGATCATTTTTTAGAATTGACAACCTTACAAAAAATTTAAATTGAATATATAATTGATACATGCATAATAATCTTTCTCCATAGAAAAACAGTTTCAATGAGAATAGTGCCTCATCGTAAAAATAAACGTTTTTTTAACATCAGCCAGTATCATTTGAGGATTTTAGTACATATAAATTATAAAGGTAAGGAAAAGTTAATATTTTTTTGTTATGCAGGATCAAAGAGATGGTCGTGTATACGCATTTAAATAACTCAATCTGAGAATTCTGAGCAGTGGTCACGAGGCCGTATCTACCGTCTGCTTAATGCTTTTTGATTATTGTGTGCGTGTGTGTGTTTAATGTGTATAATTCTGCAGACTCAGCTGTTCCAGTGCATCTTGCTGAGTATTATAAGTATTCTTCGATTAGCATATTGATTCGATCCACGCAAAAATGATGTGCAACAAGAACAACAAGAGTAGTGAATTTAGGTGAAAATAATAGACATATGATTCGATTCTAGATCTGATATACGACAATAAGTAAGTTCTGATGTTAATAAGACTTTCCATACAAAATTAGTTAAGATCTCGTACGTATATCGACATAGAGAATGACAGACGAATTTGCTTGAGGTTTACCGTTATTAAATGAATTATGAAGAATTTTATACATCGTAAAAAAATATATGGTACGTTTAGAAATTAGCAGATTGAAAAATTCTTCAATTCAAAACAAAATGTTTTTTAAAATCGTTATTTTGCGCTCAGCAATGTTTTCCGGCTTTAATGAAAATTTTTTATTGTGCATTAGAAAAGGTGGAGGGTTCAATTCATTATAATTTTGTTGGTAATAATAAATGTATTAGAACGATGAATTAAACTAGACAACGGAAATAAATTTAAAAAGGACACCGGCCTTGTTGACACCCAAAATAGGAAATTTATCTAAAGCGCTCTAAACTCGTTTTTAAATTATATTTGTGTGTGTTCTTACCATCTTTAGGCGTTTACATGTCGATATCTTACATCTATACGAATTAAAACACTGATTTACATGCTTGATTATAATTCACTTCGGTTCTTTGATTACTGTAGTATTCAATGTGAGGGTTTAAACAGCAACACTCATCATAGAAAGCAAAGCCCTTATCCACTTGCTCGCCGTAGAGGCATTTGACGCTAAAAATAATTCTTATTCTACAAAAAAGTAATCTGTACTCATCTAAAAATGTAGAGATAATGAACAATTTTTCATTACTCGATTTATTGTTAATTATGAAAATTTTTATTAAATTTATGTTTAATGGTTTTTTTATTAAATTTTTGACTTTTTTTTGAATGTTTAATTTCGAACTTCACAGCTTTTTCGACACGATGTTTTAGTCCTATATGTTAAAATGAACCAAGACAGGTTTTTTCCACACAATTTTATTCTTCATTATAATTCTTACAAAATTATATTTCAAAATTATTACCACCTCTGGTAAAACGACCGGACCTTTGCGTTTATTCATGTAAATAATAATTTATGCAAATGTTAAATGATATCAAGTTATAATATAGGAAGTAACTTCAAAATTTAAAAAAAGGTTATATTTAAAGCTTTAAACAGTTTTCAGAGTTACCATAAAAATGAAGAAAATTAAAGAGTTAACAATAACTACGCCATGGGGTCATGTAGCAGCGAAAACACATGGACAATCATCTAGCTATCCTGTACTTTGTATTCATGGTATTTTGGATAATGCTGGAGCTTTTGATAGACTAATAGCCAAATTACCAGATGACTATTACTACGTTGCTGTTGATCTCCCGGGTCATGGACTTTCTTCACATTTTTCTTCCGGATTACTACTGGATTTTTTTAATTATGTTTTAACAATTAGATACATCGTAGAATATTTTAAATGGGAATATTTTTATTATGTAGGACACAGTTTTGGTGGTCAGCTTGGAGCATTTTACAGTATTTTGTATCCTTCGCAAATAAAAAAAATGGTTTTAATAGAAGGTCTGAATACTCCAATAGTACCAATTACAAAACTTATTCCTCGATTAAGAACAATAAATGCTAAAGTAATTGAAAGTACAATCGATAAGCCAGAAAAACTATTTACTAAACAAGAGATTATGCATAGTCTCATGTACAAACGGAGTTCAAATTTAAACAAAAACGCCGCTGAAGCTCTTTTTCCCCGAGCTGTAACACAAATTGGCTCCAAATTTAAATATAATCGTGATTTACGCTTAAAGTCATACGTTATACCAATGTTTGACTTGAACCAAATTTTAAAATTACTTCAGAATTTGAATACTGATACATTATTGATAATGTCTTTTGCAACAATTGATCGATTTCGATACAATAGTACATTAAAAGATGCTTTGAAAAATTTGAGTAACATAAAAATTGAGTTTGTATCTGGTAATCATGATGTACACAATAATCAACCTGAAAACCTGGTGGATAAAATCTTAACATTTTTTTGTCTTACTAGCAAATTATAAAGATGGCATTAACTGTAAGCTGTGTTATTAATAAAAATAAACTGTTACAAATTGGTAAATTTCATTTGATCTTTCGAATTAAAGTTATGTATTTATGTTCATGTATTTATTATGTAATTATTATTCGCATTAAGTCAACAGCGGATTACATTTGGTTTTGAGAGTGCACATGTTGTAGGAAATTCGATAAAATAAACCAGAGTTTTTGAAATAATGTATGGCCAGTTATTTCGGTAGATTTTAGTGACAATAACAAAAATTTGGACCTTCTGAGGCAATATATCAAGAATTAAATCCGCAAGAAGGCAGATACCTCACAAGCTTTTCTCTGTGTTTTTTAAGTAAAATCTGTATTTGGGACAAAATTCCGGAACTGTCTTAAAGCGTCTCCGACCGAGCGACGTTATTTAGCTAAATCGCTCAATTTCTAACTCACCAGAAAAGCCGCTAAATGCCCTTAAAAAAATTATTTGACATAGATTTTCAATGGCGAATTGCCTTAATTAGCTTTGCCCCCAATAAAGATATTACTAAAAACACAGAGAACAGCTAGCGGTGCATCCGCCTTCTCGCGGATTTAATTTTTAACGCATCGCCTTAGACACTCACTGATTGAGATTATTTTCGTAAAAGTCTTAACTCATCAAAGTACCAAAAAAATTTTCACCAAACACTCCCGTCAGAAAAGAGACTTACCTCAGTGTATGAATTGCCTAGTATTTTGTCTTCTTGGGCTCAGTCTTAGATCACAAACTGTACTAAAAAAAAAGCAATAAATGGAATCGATTAGTGAAACCAGCATACGAACTGAAAGTAACTTGGTCTTTAAAATTGTCTAGAAAAAGGCCCTACGCAAACGAAACAGAAACATGAGCTATTCAGCTTTGACGTCGCATTGTTATGCTTCAGAGTAACTCAACTTTTTCTAATAACAAAATTAATTTTTCAAAATTTTCGAAAAGACTTGAAACTTGATAATAAAAAAATTAAATTATTAGTAAAGTGATTTCTCTTCTCATAAGGTGATTGTAAAATAATAAGAACATACAGCATATAACTATGCGAAAATTTTTTATTTATAACAAGTTATTTAGTTTATCAAATAGACGTTTCACGCAACATATGCGTATTCATCTGCACTTGAAGATGTGCGTTCGATGTATTGTTTGTCAATCAAGTTTTCAATACACTTTTTTATAATTGAGATTGATGGTGCAAATGAAACTTTCGATTGTCCAAGAACCTGAAATTAGAATACATTTTTTGTAAAAAAATTTTAAATTCATAATTGACTTTAATACAAATAATCAATTAATTTAATTCGATAAATTCAAAATTCCACATGCTGAACTTTGTATAAATACTTTATTAATGTTTTATAGGTCAAGTGTGTAAATACAACACACTACCATCGTTAAATTCCTTTAAATACTTTTCAAAATTTGCTCAAAGATATGTAACAGAAAATAAGTCTTACCTCTTGAACAAGTTGATTGTGTTTTAAAATTTTACGACTTTTCATTATTCGCACTATTGCAGCTTGTAAATATAATTTTCGATCATCATCTACACTACGATGTGTTGCTTCAGCTTCTTGAGGAGAATCACGCTGCAGTGCTCCTGTTATACGAAACTTAGTTCTTTTATTGTAGTAATTCGTATTTAATATCAAAGTTGAGTCTTCTTGTAAATCAGTTTCGGGAGATTTTTTCAAAATTTTACTTTCTATTAAAGAAGCAGCGTGTTTTACGAGTTGATCATGTGATAAGTGTAAAGATGATGCTGCTTCCTTACAAGAAATGGTATTAGATTGTTCGAATAAAAGTAATAAAGCCATCTGGTATGTTTGAACTGTTACCAAGTATGGTTTCTTTAAATAATTTAATTTTAATTCTCCTTGACAAAGATGATGTAACCAAGTAAGTTTTCTACCGCTAAATTGCGCGTGATAAAATTGTTCAAATGCTTGCACAGATTTTTCAAGTTGTTGCGGTACATGAAAAAGACCAGGGGATGGTGGAAGACCCAAAGGCCAAGCTCCAGCTTGTAGCACATACACCATAAAACCAATGCCTAAATCGTTCCCTGTTTTATTTTCTCGTAAGTACGCAACAAATTTTGTATTTAAATCAGCTGAAACGGTCATGTCAGTAAACATACGATGCAATTTATTTGTAAATTCATAACCACACGCTTGTTTAAGTTTATCTATCATTATTTCTTCAGTATCCATGGATTGAGATTGCTGATGAATTAATCGTTTGGCTAACATTCGAGCGTAAAATTTTTGAAAAACATCTTTATCGTCTACATATTTAAATATAGTGATTGATCGTGCTAATTTTTCTTCCACTTCACTTTCTGATGCTACTTTAGATGATTTCTTCAGCAAAGAATCACAGTACTTGGCCAGCTGAAATCAAAATAAAATCATAGTATTCATGTGCATGCAATTTGGTCATTAATGAATGAAGTGAAACTTCTTTACGCGATTGTTACCGATTAATGTAAACAAATATGTGAACTTATAGTTCAGTTGTGATGAGGCTACGTACGAAGCAGCGAAACGTTAACAAGTTTTTGATTTTATAATTTTACTTGAATAAATTTTAACTTCTTTGCCGATCTTTGTGATAAGTGAATAATAGTGTTAATAATTTGTGTTGTTCCCTAATTTTTTATTCGATAACGCAGGTCATAGATTGAGGTAAAGCCTGACATTGCCGTAATAAATTTTAATCATTCTGTACGCGCGTTGGGAAAGGGAGATCAAGTCATGCAAGACGAGTGTCCGTCTATCTATCCGTACGGACTAGCGCTATAATCGTAGGTTTTTAGTCTCATAAAGAGTAGGAATCCGATGGTGACTTTGGATTCGACGTTTAACAGCCTCAAAGTTACAGCGAAACAAAAATCGATTTTTCATAGAGAAACCCTTATTTATTAACGAAAATTTTAAAAGAGTGGACAATTTTACGTTCGAGTATACCTTTGCTTTTTTCGAGGTAAATTATAACTACTTGAACAATTGATTTTTTTTTATTTTTACAAAAATTTTAACAACAACTATAGTTTTTTTGTAACTGTATCAACTGAAAAATGTCTTCTAAAAAAAGCTAAGGTATATTCGAACGTAAAATTTTCTGATCTTTTCAAATCTTTCATAAATAATTGAAAATATCTGTAGCGTTAATTTCATGTTCAAAGTCTATTCTAAAGTCACTATTGGTTTCCCCGTCAAAAAATACGTCAGATATGTTATTTTCATTTTCCTCATCTGCTTATTCTGTTAAATTTCCAGAGGTTGCCATAATTATTCGCCACATTGTATAAAGCATTAGCGTAAACTTTATAGCTCAAGGGAAAACTAGCGGTAAAGTTGCAATTTTTAGTTTAGAGTACTGTAAAATCTAGTGCCAATGTTATGGCTATAAAGGACACACTCTCTATGAGCTTGTGTTCCTCGGGTAACATAATTCACGTGCAGGTGTAATTATGTCTACTGTGTCATAAAGTAAGCTATTTCGGATTTAAAAAAAGGTGGAACATTTTTAAAAGTCAAAAAATATGAAATTCATTGTTAGAATTTCCGTGTGATTTAATTTTAACTTACCTAACATTTTTTAATGCGCTACTTTTTAATAATATTCAGAATAGCAAATGAATAAATATTAGAATATCTTTGCTATGATAAAATACATTCATTTCTGAATCAAAACATACCAACTCAGGAGCTCGTGTAGGTTGACGGGGAGATACTCGGTGATTTACAACAGTTGAACATGCCTTGTCTAGAGCCCCAACAAATGTTTGGTCACCCTTAAATAAGTCTTTAATCATTTCCATATACTTTGTATGTACATCTAACATATTTTCAATGAATTGCACATGAATCTAGAAGTATATTATAGAAATTTAAGGAATGGAAATAATTATAACTTATTTATATCAGTATTATACTACTAACATTATCACCATTAAGTAATCCGATTACTTTTATTCCTTCATCAGCTATGTGGTCAGCTAATTTATCGACTAAATGTATCAATCCAGAAGGAAGTGGTTTTAGCAAAGTATAGATAAGAGATAGATCTTTTCTACGCTCGTTTTTAATCATATCGTCTACTTCTGTATGTAACCATTCAACGTGAGCTGCAACCATTTTTTCCTCGCAACAATGTTTTACCTAAAATTAATTATGAGAAAGTTAGTATATAATTTTGATAAATGAACATTACGATTTTAGAAAAATCTGAAAAATAGTCGTTCCCTATAATAGAAGATAAAATTACTCTATTTTATATTTATTATGTGTATTCGAGATAAAATAATTCTGAAAAATTGACCGAGACTAGATTCTAGGTTTTTGTGGTCGGGTCTATGGACAAGTTATTAAGAATATTTCTTGTAAAACGTAATCGTGAAGTTGCTCTATTTTATCGGATACAAAACTAAACCTTCCATAATGGGCAATAAAAAGATCTTCTGTCAAAGAGCCTATTGAACAACCTATTTGAAAATTGTTTTCGGATAATTTTTATGTGAAAATGAGTAGTTACTAACCAAATGGATGAAAACCTGGGATTTTAATTTAAGACGTCTGTGTTTAGGATACAAAACTCTTTTGTTTGAGTCGTTGATCTATACTAATTCATTGATTGAAATAAAAATGTTACAAAGGGTTTCCAAATGTATATTCGACCGATTCGCAGTGAAATCGAATGACCGAAAAAGTTGTTGTTTCAATGGCAGAACTGTTCTCGAATTTTACTAAAATTGTTGGGACTGCAAATATTTAAAAAATATCTAGCTTTCCAGAGTAAAAAAAAAACGAAAATAAAGAAATGTGACAGATCTTTTTCATGAAAATCGGCCAATTTTGTAGAACAAACATACTCTATAGTGATCTAAGGATTCTAGAGCTTGTTTCGATAGAGAAATACACAAAATGGAAAATCCAATCGAGATATATCCGAACTTTTATCTCCAATAAATATATTGGAAATTAATTTGACTTCAAGTCAAACTGCCTATAAAAACCCGAGACTATTGAAAAACATGCAAAAATTTTTCTAAACTACTAGAAAATTATGACATCAAAGGTGACGAACTGGTGTACATTTAGTATTACCATTTTTATAAATATAATTATCCAAGCTACTTAATATTAAGTAGCTTGGATAACTATTTTGGAAATTTGGTACTCAGTTACGAGAAATGACAAATCTGTGGGGGAGCTAAAAAGCCTTTATGCTCTCAGTCTATTTTCTCATAAAAACCGTAACGAGTGAGTAAATTCACATTAATTCACTCACTAGTTGGAATTTCTGTAAGAAAATACATTGAAAGCATGGATTTACTACGGTATCTTATAGTCATTAAATTTAAAGGGTCACTGCATTATTATTTTTCACCAACTAATAAGTTTTTCCAAAAGAAAAACAGTATCAATATGTTTGATTAGCGCGATTAAAAAAACTTGGTCCTATTTCCGGGAAAACTGCAAAAAAGACCTAAGATTTAATACATTGGTTTATAGTTACAATATGGAGGGTTATTCCAAACTGTTTTTCAGGAATTGCTTTGAGAATAAAGCTATGCCAATATATACACTTCCAGTGCTCAGTCGAGAAAAAACGAGGCTGTGTGGCATTACCTTATCGTTGCCTCTTAGCAACAAGATGCCAATTAATTTTTATTTGGCTCAACGCTACTTCAGTGCCCAATTCGGTAGTCAGTGCCTTGCATAATGAAAATAATATAAATCAAAGCTTTTCTCTAGATTATACGAGGCGCCAAAGTAGCATATACTGAACCGAACATTGAAGCAGTATCTTGCTGAATCGAGCGAAGAAGTAGTAGCTTGGATAAAAGCACCCAACATTTCCGCCGCTCTTTTTTATCAAATCGACTTTATTGCAATTCCGAATGTAACCGGCTGACCACTGTTTTAATATTTGAATATGCAATAAATTAATCCTAAAAAATAATTTTAATAAAATAAGATATCTAAAATATTTTATACAGCGTAAAAGTATATTTATTAGGCAAAAAATTTCATTTGAATACTGATGAAAGATAATTTTAAATATCAATCCAAAAAATTTAGGAATCTTCATCCGAATCGAACACTCCATCGTATGATAGATAAATGTTTAAATTTATTTACAATTAAGTACTTATTTTAAGTAGAATCTTCATCATAGAGTTGAATCTCCTTAGTAGTATTAAAACAAGCCAGAATTAATAATCGGTTCTCATTTTTACAACTCTTATACTATCTCGTATGAGCTTTCCAATTTGTGAATAACGAAATTTTTAGTTTCATTATTCTAAACTAATATTTTCATGTTTCTACCTTGCTTTTCTCTAAATTAATCAATGGCTTGATGAAATAAGGTTTTTTCAGAATTATTTTTGATCACATCATTAAGTTGCTTCAACTGATCTAATGTACTGTCTAATGTATGATAAAATCTTATGATTTAGAACACTCTGAGTATCTCTTTTCATCTTTTTTCTTAGTCTTCTCGTGCATAAGTCGATTGGTCACTTTCGCATGTGCTTTTGGGAGCTTTATAAAATATCAATCGGCTGTTCAAATTAAACTAAAACAGACGAATGTAAATTTTTGAAATGAGCATTAACATTTTATGAGAATGATTAATCAGCGAATAAAATATGCCATTATATGTTTGTCTTATGTACGCGAACAAAGAATATATCGTCGCCCCAGCGCAGGAAGGTATCTATTTCAGTTCTATTGCAAAAAGGTATCTAACTCGCGCACAGAGGCAAAAAGGTAGCTTATTCAAACGAAGTGGCAAGAAAGTTTTGACGCGCTGAATTTAGGTTGGCAACGCAGCCGTAAATGATAAAATTTTGTTTTGTATTAGAGCAAAAAAGAGAAAAAACAAGTGAGCTAGTGTAATGATTTTCATCCATTTGTAATGCAAGCAAACAAATCAATCTCACCGCGATTTCGACTCAATTTGCCACTCATGGAGAACTTTGTATGTTCTGAGAGGAAAGTAGAAGTTATCGGCTTTACATAACTTTGAATCTTATATATCTTATATATATATTAATTCTTTCGAAAATTCTTGCTTTTCCCCAAAATTCTAGTCAAAATTTCAGACTTCGATTTCTAAAAAAAAAAAGCAGATCGCATCCAAATTTTTTGCTGATTCTAAAAAACTACACCGCACCTTTCAAAAACGAACAAAAATAACTAAATTTTTTACTTTGATTATTTTCCCTTTTTACAATTATTTTTAATTTTTGTATAATGGCGATCTTTACTCAAGCTTCTATATCTGTATGAGACATGAGATATAGAAAGAAATGAGAAATGAGAAATAAGACACAATTGTTTCAAA
>CACVKI010143467.1:19114-35073 GCA_902732785.1 Trichogramma evanescens | reverse complement strand
TAAAAAATATTAATAATGAAAAAATTTGAAATTTTTTAGGTTCAACCTCCAGACAATTTAATTAGCTTTAAAATAAAAAAAAAAGCGTATCTCTACGTGCAATACTTTTTGAGATATCTTGCCGCCCGTTTCAGAAAACATGGTCTCGAGAAAAACGCGTTTAAAGTTTTAGAAAGCGAATGTACATACATACATACATACAGCTCCGGTTTTTTGCCTATAACTTTTTAACCAAATCGATTTTGGTAAAAAGGGTTTCGGGGGTGTATTCTATGGGACACTTGCTAACTAAGTAAGCAACAACAAAAAAATCGATTTTTTGATCGACTCTCATGAGAGCCTCCCCTTAAGTACTGAATCGATTCCTCGCAGCATAGCAAAGGAAGTTGATCCTGCGTCATTAAAAGTATATATTTCAGTCCAATATCCATGAAAAATTTTTTCACTACACATTTGACTATGTATATTCTAATCGTAAAATATATATTATTGCATTGATGAAATTGCTCTGAATTAATTACTGTCCAGAGCTTTGAATTTTTCAACGAGTAACTTATGCATGCAGGCTAAATGCAAGTACGAGAATCCCTCGTTATCGCTGCGATTCTCGACGTATCCGGGATATTCGAATAGCAGTAAGCGAAGAAACCTATATCACCGGACGGCTTTCTTGACGCGAAATATGAATTATTATTTGATTCTTGTCATTGAGTCCTGGCAACTTGGGCCACAGAATTTCCACGAGTGCCTTAATGATTTTTTTAGATCTGTTTGTATTTTCGAACTCTCGGACTTGATCTGTGAGTTTCGAAAAAAACCAGTGGATATAATCGTTATCGCTATAAAATTCACCGGTGATAAACGCTAGTAGATCTTTTCGTACTGCCAATTTTCTCGGTTTACCCACTTTGACTTAATTCAAAATTTCAAAATTTCAACTATTCTATTTCTCGATTTTACTATTTTACCGATACAGAATAAGGTAGATCTGAGCGTCTTAGTCCAATTAAAATAGGTAGTGATATAATTTGGAGACATTATCAACCGGAAAAAAGACCTTTTTAGAAGATGGATTCGGGACGAATCATTGTACTTCAGTGGAACATTATTCGAGAAAATCCTAAAATTTGGAGCTATCTAATTTTTCGTTCAAGTCACTCACGCTTTCTTTATTACTTTTGATTATTTGTATTCCTCTGTAAACTCGTCAACCTTGAAAATCTTTTTTTACATTCAGCGATCTGTACCCATCTTGTAATGTATGTAAGTATAAGTTTACTTCCTCTATCGTCCGCAGGGGAAAAACATCAAAATCACATATATTTGCTTTACTTTATATACCGTATACAAAAACAACAGCAGCAGTAGCAAAAAAAAAAAACGCAGTACAACAGGGAGAAGAATCACGTCATAGCTAGTTGTATTAGAGACCTTCGGGTTTTTTTTACATAGGATCTATGTACAGGAAAAAAGGCGCGGCTGACTGGCTGGTTGCGACTGCAGCAGCGGCTAATTCGAATGAAGTGTCATTAAGGCGCGCTCTTACGTTATACACACATCTAAGCGAAGATCGCGCAGCGCAGCGAGCGTCAAACGTGTGTCTATGAACGATACGATTAAAACGGTATTAATGACGCATTATACGCGTGCATATACTGCGATGGACAGTACATGCATCGCTAGCAGTACGGTAAAGCTTCCGCGTATCGACGACCCCGACATTGAAGCGCGCGGCAACATTTTAAACGTTATTTTTCTTCTTTCGTTTTTTTTTTTTTTTGTTGTCGATAAATTATGGTCGCGACCGCGCGCAATTGCGGCCTTGAACTCGCGCGAGCTTCAATATTAAATAAACACTTATTGCCGATCGACGCTCGAGTAATAAACCTCAAAGTCCACTCCGCGCGATCGGCGCGTTTATAGTTTTTCCAGCGAGTAATCGTGCAGCATATAAATATTTCTTACGTAATTTTCGCATTACGTCGCTCGCGCGAGCCGCGGCGTATCGGTGGCGTTGAACTAATTCAGAAAATATGGCCTATCTAAATGAGCGCACTGGCGCCGCTCTAGAATTCTCCTATCGCGCGCGCACTCGTCGCGCATATGTACGTGCGAGTCGAGCCTCACGTGCACAACGAAGCGCAGACGGCAATTATTTATTCGATTTTTTTACATAATACATAATACGGATCGCGTCTCGGTTCAAAGCTCAAAAACTTGCACTTGGATACTTGGTAAAGAGTTTCATATGTCGTTTATTGTTAAAATTTTTTTGCATTAATGTATACGATCGAATAAACCAACCGAAACATATGCGCGCGTGTCGTCTCGACCGAAGCTGTTCGCTGCAGCGCGCCTCATCGATTCTAGTAGCAAAAAATCGCTCGTGTTCCGGCCTACGCGTTGCCAACTCGTCCAATTGCGCGTATTATTACACGCTTTTTATACGAGACTACCGTACAGAGTCCCATATCTCGTATATTTAACTCGCGCGCACACACGTATCCCGGAAAAATCTCAATCTTCGTATTCGTTTTCTTCGTGCCCTTGAAATAGCGAGAGAAAAAAAATTTTCTCTATTCCCTTTCATCACCGCGTACTCGGGGGTTCGTACACAATATCGTCGGCCCAGCGCAAAAACCGCACTAATAAACTCGAGATACAAAAACGTGCTTTAGCCCTATGTTAAAAGGATAGGACTAAGGCACGTTTTTACCTCTCGAGTTTATTAGTGCGGTTTTTGCTCTGAGCCGACGATATATAATCTGAAAATCGTCTGGCCGTTTTTTTCGATTATATAGACAGGCAAGAATATATACAGGCTCGATCGTCGATTAGCAACGGCAGCTCCTGCCTGGCATGTGTGTGCGTGTGTGTGTGTGTGTGTGTGTGTGTGTGTGTGTGTGTGTGTGTGTGTGTGTGTGTGTGTGTGTGTGTGTATAGTGCAATCGATGTGCCCATGTGCCATGCGCGCATTGACAAATGGCCGGAAAAATATATACGTCTGCGACGCGGCGTAAATCGAGCGCACCGCACGACGACGACGAGCAGCAGAGCAGCACACAATATCTTCCACGCGAGGATTCGCACGTGATAAAGGTGAAGGCAATACTTATGCATGGTGTATGTATGGCGGTTTCCAAGTAACGAGGTTGGCAGCGAGCCATCCTGGCTCGAGTCTATACTCGCGAAGAATTTCGAGACCGTATGGTAGTAAGAAGCTCTCGATTTTTTTTATTCCGTCGCGAAACGGTGCGCGCAACGATCGACGTACAAGCTCGTCGCGAAAACTTATATAAAATATCAAACTTTAAAACGATTTTGCCCCTTTGGAGGAACTCGTTCGGAGTTGGAAAACAAAGCGGAAGCTAATTTTATTCGCACGAAGCGAGAGAGAAATGACGTGATCGCGTTTAAAAGAATCAGAGATCGCGTTCGAAGGTTGCGCATTGTTTTTTTTTTCTTCTTGCGACCTAAGGCGAGCGCGTTTATATGGATATATCGAGTCGTTGTCGCCACGAGTTTACGCGCAAACTACACAATTAGTAGGTGGATATCGGAAGCGGAGTGTCCTCTCTCGGATTCAAATCGATCTTATATAGCTCCTCCGGCAACGAGAAGCGCAGGCAGATCGATTTCCGAGACGAGATATAAATGAATTCCCGATCTCCTCGGCAGTGTGTCGTTTGAATGTATCGACCTTTGAGGCAAAGATTTATACGGTTTTTTTTTCTTATTCTCTTCGACCGCGCGTGGCATTGACCTTGTGTTTTTAATTAAAAATCAAAAAAAAAAGCAATAATAAATAAGCCGAAGACGAAAAGCTCCGTTGCATACGCGCGATCGTCGATTCGACTGCAGTTTGCCTTTCTCGCGCGGCGCACTCGGTTCTTGTAACGTACGCGCACACATACGAGTGCATACGCGTGCAGCGCAAATCCAACCGATTTTGCTCGCGTGGCATACGCGCGATCGCGAGCGAGTCGAGCGATACGTGAAAATAATGACGTTTGTTTTGCCGCGAACGCGATACGATCGAGAATCGAACACCCGAACGCGAGCAAAACAATCGTCCAACTATACACAATAGGAATATATACGCCAAATAAGAGACACGTCGATCGACGCGCGGAGATCGATCATCGTTTCGAAGCAACGAGTAAAATGCAACGAAAAAAGTATCAGCGGCAGCTGCGGCGCGGTAGTATCGTTGCGTTCGTTGACGATCAATGATCTAGACCGATCGATCGATTGATCAGGAGCGCAGTCGACGCGAGCAAGTATATAGCGGGCAGTCGGCAGCAGCAGCAGCCACCTCATTTTCATACATACATGTATACTATTGTGCACATGTTATACACCTAAGCCTCGTTCTCGCTTCTGATATTTTTCCCCCTCCTTCTACTTCTTCTTCTTCTTCTTCTTCTTCTTCTTTCGCGCTGATTCACTCCTCCTCCTTTTTTCGCTATATATATGCCATGCACGCGCTCGCATATCTTGTATATAAAGCTCAAATTGACGGCTGCTGCTGCTGATACAATTTGCAAAAGACGCATGGTATTTTCAACTCTTTTGTTTTCGTTTACGCGAACGATGATTTATCGCAGTTGTTTTCATTTGTGTTTTATTCTTCTCGTCGAATGTGTGCACACAACAACTAGGTATACTCTTGTATAAATAGCACTATTTGGTTGCGAGGGGTTTTTTGGCATCGTAATTCCTTACGAATAAAAATCACTCGCATAATAATCTAAGCATAATAAGAGCATGAATAATCTTCCATATCTCGCACTCGTATCATATAATATATACGCGAGCTCGCACGAAAAAACACACAAACAAAAAAAACAAACAAGGAACGAATGCGAGGCGATTTTATTTATAATTAATTAACAGGGCGTTGACATGGTTTTGCCCGATCGCTCGAGAGAACTCGTGCGCTCGACGAGTGTATTATTATTAGGGACTCTAGCGAGTCGCTCGAGCATTAAAACGCTCGCGCCGTAAAATCGTAGGATATTTTCAACGGATCGCGCGATAAAATTCACGGCTGCGCGGGAAAATTAAGCGCGCGCGCGATATACACAGGATATGTATGTACCCACAACCGTTTCGAGGACAAAAAGTTTTGCCACAGATATCGGATATAGTTACATGCATTCGAGCCTATTTCTCGAGTAATTGCCATAATACGCGCGCGCACGCGGGTAAAAGTCAACGCGTTGGAATATTATTATTACCGCCTCACGACAACCTGCTATATAGTAGCTAATATATTTCATACTAATTTATCGCGCGCGAGTCGCGGTGCACTGCACTGCACCCTTTTTCGTGAATTCCTCGCGCCTCGTGAGCGCGCGGTATATAGTAGTACCTCGGTGCAGGCCGCGTGTATTGCATCACACATGCTTTTATCGTAGAGAGAGAGAGATACATCGCGGAGTATTATAACGTTCGAGCTGTAGGCATGCTCTATCTGTGCTTATATATACGAACGGAGCGAGCGTGTGCGGAATGTGTCGATTCGATGCCAAGTATCTTTCTCTCTCTCTCTTGAGTAGCTCGAGCGATGCACACAGGCTGCAGGGCAGTAGTAGCCAACAGCAGCAGCAGCAGCAGCAGAAGTAAAGTAGCGGAGAAAGAAACGAGACAACTTTAATACTCGCGCGTTTTTCTTTTTTGGCACGCGACACACACGAGGAAGCAGCAGCAGCGCGACATTCGAGGGTATCTTAACGTATATAGATATAATGATCGTCGTCTTGCAACGATTCGCGTTAAATTCATAAAAAATTTAGCTACATCGATGAACCAGCAACGTTGGATGGCACGTGGATAACGATAATTTTACGAGGAAAAAAAAATCACCACCGAGAATGAATATTGTATACCTGTACAGCGCAATTTCTATATATACGTATTACAGTGCCGCCTCGGGGCTCCATTGCAGCCGGTGCATGTGTGTATATCGCTGCACGATCTCGCTCCGCGCGCGGTGCAAAGATTCAATTATTATTTACCAAGAGCGACGAGCTGCGCGTTGCGTAATTTATCCCATAATATGTTTCAAAGCCTTTTCGAGAATGAAAATATCGACGCGATTCGTGACTGCAGGCGAGAGCAGAGCTGCTGCCGTCGTATATATACTTGATTAATACACCGAGACGTCCAAACGTGGAAAGCCTAGAATATTACTTGTTACACGGACCATAGTGTGTGTGTGTGTGTGTGTGTGTGTGTGTGTAATAGTCCAACAAAGCGTCGAATTTCCATGTGCGACGAGCGAGCTTGTCCGCTATGCTGCTGGGGTACGCGCGGTGTACTCGAATGACACACCTGCGACCAGCTGCCCCGAAAATAATTTAATATTCGTCCATCGTATACGCACCCATGATACGTCCGCACACGAGCAGCACTACAAGGGCTCGCCTCTCTCTCTCTCTCTCTCTCTCTCTCTCGAGCACACGATGCTATTAAAATTAGTTTTGGAATTCGCGGTAAAAGTCGCAAGAGGCAAACTGCTGCTGCTGCGGCTAGGGCATCGCATATTATAGTCCCACCGGGACGATGCGCTCCGAGCACTATGGTTTATAATTACCCCCAAGTCGTCGTCGTCGTCTTCGTTGCCGTTGCGATGCGACACGTATTTCGCATTTAATACTATGTGTATAAGCGGCCGTATAGTATAGCTTTTGAGAGCTCGGCTCCTAATTGCTATGTTGCGTCTGCGGAAAAGCGACGTCACTTTTATGTAATAACGACTGCGAGGAAAATTAACATTTTTCGCATTTCACGTGCGAAGAGAAAGACGGAGAGAGAGAGGGAGAGAGAGAGAAAGAGAGAGAGACTGTATAGGCCGTCGTGACGCGTCTATATAGCATTGCTACATTCGATCAGTGTGACTTATGTCTGCCGAAAGAAGGCGAAAGCTCGGTATAAGCTGCGAGCTTTCCGAAAGCTCGAGTCTTCGCAGACATAATACTCGACCCGAGCCTCCCTTCTCCTTTTATTTTTTTTTTCCGAAGTAGTCGAGAAGAGTTTCAGAGTGAACTGCGAGAAGGAGGAAGGAAAAAAATGCGAGAGAGAGAGAGAGGAGGAAAAAAAATGTTCGAGAGCCGGGCGAGTAGAAGCTGTACGCAGAAAAATACCAGCAATCGTCGTCCTTCGGTGTATATATACCGCAGCGATCCTCCTCGCTCACTCGTTCTCTCTGTCACGAACATTCGTACGTACACCGAGAGAGTAAATATTGAATATAGCTAGACGCGCGCGGCGCGAGCAAGGGTTTTTCGCACGAAGCGCGAGCTTGCGAAATCGATCGACGTTATACTTTTTTTTTTATTTGTTCAAACTGCGACGGAATATACATACTTTTCTTTTTTTTTTTTTATACGAATCATGCGACGACGTTGTGCAAACGCTCGCGAAGCATGAGAGCGAAAATAATAATAAAAACTCAAACACTTGCTGCGCGTGGACGGGTATCGTAATGGAAGAACTTGTGCTCTGTTGTATATTTCGATCCTCGTCAGCATAGTTAGAAAAGCGAACAACGGACGCCTGATACAGAACATTAGGTACACACACTCTGCTGTGCTGCTGCTTCTTCTTCTTCTTCTTCTTCTTCTTCTTTTGTATATATACTTTATGCGTACACGAACGAGCGAAATATAAGGTATTTGGCACATCGTTCATCATCGAAGTCAAAATATACAACTTTTCCGTCTCGCGTTCATCGATCTCGCTTTATATATATACTACGTCTGCCGTTCGTTACACGGCAGACAAAAAATACGAAGGAGAGAGAGAGAAAAGTCTTACAGCTTTCGTTCGAGCTCTCCCTCGGCGTCAAAGCCCGCAAGCACGGCAAGCAGCAGCAGCAGCAGCAGCTTCTTTGTTTCTCTAAACTCAGCTCCCACCAGCGTATTATAATACAGGCCTGCGCGATTTCTTTCGCATTCGAGTTACGACTCTCAAAATTATTTAATACCAGGTTGGAGTCGATGTACGTAATTTCCAGCGTTCAAGAGTCAAACGAAGAAAAAAAAATGTTCTGCTCGTTCGCAGAGAATAGCCTGCGAGGAAAATCCCGAGGGCAAATGATCGTTGCCACTTGCCAATGCCTCATATATACGGTATATAATAAGTAATTGCGTAATCGTAAAGGTGCGGAAGATACGCATCGAATTGAAAAGGTATATCTTTTGCAATATAGGCTATATAAGCCGCGAGCTGGGAAAAGACGTGCAGCACGCGCAGTTATCGAGTCGCTCGAGGATTCATAACGTATACATTACATTATAAATGTCGGCTAAAAGCTCACCCCTCACCGACTCTTCTTTGACATACGTATTTTCTCTCTCCGCTCTCTGATTAGTTCGAGGGGTGATAGTATTATATATGCCACTGGTTTAAAGCTCGCCCGCGATTCCTCGATATAGTTCGTGAGTTTGTTATACGCGAGCACGAGAAAATTAACTGGAACGAAATTACGTTTGGCTTGCGATCGTATCGAGACGCAAGTATATAGCCTAGCGTATAGTAGTACAAAGGACGCACAAATTCCAAGTCGGAAACTCGACGAGATGAGGTACAGTTTACACACACCCTCCGCGTGTTAGCTGGTGCAGCGCAGCATCCCCCGCCTGGAGCGAGAACGAGAAAAGCGCCCATTAAATGCGCCTGTGTCGCTTCATACGCTGATAATAATATACATTCCCCCCCGATAGTGCGTACGCCCCCGCCGCATGCTCGAATTTTACGATTCTTTGTCCCCCGTAGGCGAAGGCTTGTCTGTCTGTGTGCGATGGACGAAGTGCATGTACGCAATACGTATTACTCGCGTGCGGCGGTGGTGGTGGTAAACAAGTGGCACTCGCCCTCCCGAATTCTACGATAAAGTGGCGCAGCTCTGGGGATACACGAGTTCGCGGATGAGCAGCAGCAGTACGTCGATATACGTCTACTGCACCAAATATACTCTATACGTGTTCTGGTTAAATTGAACGCGACGATTGTACGAATGGGTCGAAAAAAAAGCCATGTGTGTATCTTGTGATCTCTTCATTCGGTAAACGGCAGAGAGAGATACGCGTCGCTATGTAGCAGGCTCTCGAACGTTCGCGTGACCACTAGCAAAGAGAGAGAGAGAGAGAGAGAGAGAGAGAAAACGTGGGAGTCAGATCGGCGCACACATATACACACTTACATTCGTCATGCGTATGTAATAAATGTTTAATATGCAAACGTGTTTTTCTAAGCTATATAGTCGCGCCACGATCGCTTCGCGCCGTAAGCATCACATTATAATAAGTGTATAGGCGCTACTACTGCTGCGTGCGTGTGTGTCCACAAGATATTATATCTTTGTCTAAGCGCGCTGTGCAGCGACTGCAGCTCAGGACGCCCACTCGTCGGCGGCGGCGCATTCGCGTATGTACACACATTCGCACGCACCGCGGCTCGCGCGAATGGCATATACAGCGGGTTTTATAATATATAATAACGGAGAGAGAGAGAGAGAGAGAGAAAAACGAGGAAAAGCCGTCGTCGTCGAGGCTCGTAAAGTGCGTAGGTCCAGTCGCTGCGCTATATATATAATATAATTGATCCTAGAAGCCGATTGTATGGGCGGAGATTGTGTCCTATCCCCCGCGAGATCCCGACGCGCTGATTATTCACTCTTTTTCCATTATACCAACGTATCGGTCTCGTATGCGAATACGCGAGGAAAGTTCTCCGTGTGTAACATGACTAAGAGTCCGTTTTTGGCCTCCTCGTCTCTCTTCCTGGGTTTTATCTCGTCGAGCCCATGGAAAATCCACGCGGTACTGTCGTCCCGATATACATCGTCGTACTCGAGTTTGCGGGGTAAAACTCGGCCTGGACTAGGCGCCCATTACCAAAGCTGATGGTTAGTCGTATAAGTTTTATCTGCGGTAATTCGGACTTTCACTGCGCACGAGATCGAACGGGGCTGCAATTACGGATGACTGATATAATCCGTACGTACACAAACCATAAGATAATAGTGCGTGTGTGTGCGTGCAATAGAAGAATCCAATTTGATAAGTAAAGTACAGGATTCGTCATGCATTATACGCATTGTGATCGTATGAAAAAAATAAACGAGTACGATCGCGATTTTAATTTATAAGGATGTGCGCGATAATTCAACCTTGGCCGAATTCCTGTGCGCACTCGAAAGAGATATCAAGAGAGAGAAAGTACAAAACAAATAATTGTATCATTGTTTTTTTGCCGTCAAACCCAAACAATCAAACGTCAGCTCTAGACCCGAATAAAGAGGAACAAGAAAAACAACAAAGCTCGCGCACGTATACAAGAAATACATTCGTCATCGCTGCGGCTGTCATTAAACGTATGGAAAATAGCTTCGATACGGTTGATATAAATTTAGCGTCGCGCATATAACTCGAGGACTACTCACCCTGGGGAAGGATCGATCGAAAGCACTTCTCATCGGATTATGAGCGGCACTCGATGGCGACTGTGACGACTTGCGTTGCCGCCGCTGCTGTTGCTGCTGCTGCTGCTGCTGCTGCTGCTCCGGCGTCGTCGACTGCGTCTGCGGCCGATCCGCGAAGAAATCCGCGTCGTCGCCGAACTCCTGCTTCAGCTCCTTGAATATGTCGTCGCCGAATTTTTCCCGAAATCGCTCGCCGAACTGCGGCTTCTCGCGAAAGTAGAACGACATGATATCGTCCTATTTCTTTCTTAATTTTTTTTATTTTATTTTGATTTTATGATAGATATTATACACGATTTAATTACGTATGCCCGCACGATCTCCGCTCACACTGGAAGGAAATTATACATCACACACACAAATTCACACACACACACACACACACCGTTGACTCTTTTTCTCTTCTTTTTGCCTTCTGTATACTTTCGCTCGCACGAGAGCAGCAGTTCTCTATACAATACACTACGAGTTTTTAGCAATTATAATATTACGCTCGCAGCTGCCGCACGCGCTATTCTCGAATCTTCGGCCTTTTTTCCGCAAAGCTCTTTCAAGCGTGTATATGTGTGGCGTACCGGATGAGCGATCGTCTTTGTATCGCGTTCGCATACCGATCGCTCGATTCAAAGTGTATATAATAATTATGAATTATGCCGGCGCGCGTCTGCGGATCGCACGCCGTGGAATGCCGAACTCGCGAGTCGCGCGTGCGGCATTAAACAAATACAAGACGCAGACCCCGCGAGTTAGAGAGAGAGAGAGAGAGGAAGGAAAAAAAGAAGATAAGAGACCCGACGACGATGATTCAAGGAAAAAAAAATGTGTGTCGCGACGAGCGCCGATTCGAATTAGAAAAATTACGGCTCGTTTATATTACTAGGTAATTTCAAGTATCACAATTATTAACGCGAGCGATATATTATATTATCGGGCCGAAATTCGCGTATGCGTGGCTCGCGAAGCGGCGGCGCACGGCCGAATTCGCCGACTTTGCGGTGCATTAGCGGATCCGAACGAGTAGCGCGTGTATAAGTTTAGAAGCGTACATTTCTCGGCCCGGAATCTCTCTCTCTCTCTCTTTCAGCTTTTGACTCGCTCGCGCCGGGCCTACATTCGGGAGAGCTTTAAGATATATACACTCGAGCGAGTGCATTGTAGTTAATAATGTAGGATTTATTTTCGCGCTGCTGCAAGTGCGAGACGAGAGTCAAAAGGCAAAATAAAAGAAGAAGAAGAAAAAGAAATTGAATTATCGTTACACTCGACACAATGCAAGCACACTGCACGCGGCTTATGCACTGATACTGTATACTATATTATACGCGCGCAGCACTACAATTTCGAATCGAATCTTCGCGACCGAGTATACGCGTACACTCAAAAGAACAAACGACGTTTTTGCACTCGCAATGCGAATTAAGCCTTAGGTTTAGATAATATTCTTACTCGCGCGGCGCTCGAACTAAAACTAAACTCCTGTGCACAGCGCAAACACTTTCGCTTAGAGCTGCCGCGGCGGCGGCAACAGCGGCGGCTCGACTGTATATATACAGTACTCTGTGTGTGTATAGGTATTAGTACTACATATCGTGCCGCACCAACCGTTTCATGCTTATAACCAGAGAGACGGCGCAGACAGTGGGGAAAGCTTTTTGCAAAATATACTACTACTATCGCGCAAAGAGAGAGAGAGAGAAACTGCTCTGTGCTCTTTATTCTCTATTGCTTTTTCGCGTCTGCGCGTTAGCTCTCTATGCCATGCCACCGCCGCCGCATGCTCTAAAAGAAGCTTTTTGTACTTGTATACGGTACGAAAAAAAAGCTGCTCTCGATTTTCACGATGCACGAGCGAAATGTTCGGCCCTGAAAAGAAGTACTACTGATTGATATATCGTATATATAAAAATCGCAATGATATACTAATGGTTTGTTATTTTCTCTAGTCGCGATACACAATCGAAGCTCTGCCGGAGCTTTCTTTTTTGCGGCTAATTTCTAATAAGTGAGTACGGAAAGTGCTGCTTCAACTTGAGAAGAAGCTTAATAATATTAAGTTTGATTAATATTCATAGATTGATTATTAACTACTTTATTATTAAATGTCTACCAGTGCAATGAAAACAGGCCATTGTATGATTTTCACATTTTTATACTTTATATATTCTCTTGAAATTTATCGGCTCTTAGATTATGGCTGAAAATACAGATATTAACGATAAAGAAGCCTTCAAAGTCTGAAAACAACGTATGATTTAATTTTCCAATTATAGCCAAAAATTGCTTCAACTAATTATTGCATAGCTCACTTCTCCAAAAGTTTCCATGCAGAGAGGGCTTAGTTTTCCAGAAGTTAAAAAACACGGGCTAAGCGACCTACTGGATGCTATTAGTATCAAACGCTGAGATTTTCGTGAAAATGCATACCATTTGCTACTGTATCTATAATAATAAAGTCCAGCGTTAGCTTGAGGGGAAAAAAATTTAATTCGTAAAAAGTTAATATGATTGAATCTTACATTTTGAAATGTATTTCGGAACTGCCGTCCGTAATTTGTTGTCCAATCAAATTACAATAGCACAAAATTAAGAGTCCACCGATGGAATAAGTGACAAAGCGCATTCTGTTAATCGTATTTTGTTCCAAATATATCTAGAGTTTACAAGCAATACAAAAGTTATTGACTGATATAATTATTTTAATAAATAAAATTGTACATATAAATATGAGACGGCTAAAGAAAGACGCAAGCAAAAAGCAACGATCATATTACTCATATTGAAAGCATCTTCCAAAAGTTCAACGCATCTGAAAAAGGTAATATTTGTACACGTCGTTTAAAGTGAGTGTGTAAAAAAAATTAACTGCGAAACCTTATGCTATCATTAAACAATTTCACGCCACTGGATAGTTTTGAATATGTGTCTGATTCTCTACCATTGCAATAATCCGTATCTCCATCGATGTCTGCATTTTCGAACCTATCGCTGCACGATAAACATTTCGTCGAGATATTTTTAAAATTTTCGAAATTCCTTACCATACGATCTTGAAAAAGCCATTTATCTGCTCCATCGATGTTATGTAGAGAAATTCGACGCCAGGATGCAGAGTCGAAAGCAGTATGCACAACAAAACAAAAATGCAACTAATCTGGTAATGGTAATCTTCTTGAGAAAACCATATGAAATGACCATGGTAAGGCAATAATCTCTCTCTCGTACCGTTCGAGAGAGGTACTATGATATCCATGAGAGGAGGCAGGAAAGGAATGATGCTATGAAATATATAAGCTGATCCTATGTAAACTGCATGAATGGCAGTCGATTAATCAATTCCGATGATTCGTATTGTACATTTCAACTGATTACTAATCGGACCTGAACGCGCGTACCTGAGTACCAAGTGCCGAGAAAATTGGTTTTTTCATCGTACTTCATCATCTCCATACACTCGTCACTGTCGACTATTGCGTGTCGCACTTGATATACTTCGCTCAACAATACTCTCATCTCATAACAAAATATGATTTGTTTTTGTTTAATTAAGAAAACTTATTGTAATACATATTTTAGTGACATTTGTATACTTCATTTCTTATGCCCTACCGTCGGTAGATTAATTAAAAACAAGATGTACCTTGCGTAAGTAAAAGTATAAAATAGTCCGTACAAGAAAGTTTCCATGACCATGAGATGATCATCAGAATGGAAAAATCCATACAAAAGCTTTAAAAAGATTTTTGCAACAATTATTAAAACTGGCACACATAGATTATTTAATATAATTAATCCATACCACAGGAATGGCAATTAACGGCAATAACACCACATTGAATTTGACAAATCCCAGAAAGTTTTCAACTCTACTCTGATTCGGCCAAAGTCCGTAGGACTTCAAACAATATTTGCCGATTTTGTTGTATTCGCTTTCTAGAAATTCCATTTTTGTCAATTTTGTACTATTGATGCAGTGAGTGTTTACAATCAAATGAAAAAGTGTATTAAAAGCAATAAAACGAATCGATATTCATACATTGTAAGTTTAGAATCCTTGAATGGAGCTACTTGAAATGAAGAGGTGTAACGAGTCATTTTCTTATAATATGGTACATACTTGTGAGTTATAATAAAAAAAAGTGTACAATTTAAGTTGAATTATAAGTACTACCAAAGTTTACTACAACGTATTCAATTTACTAAAATTAACTTAAAACTAGGTAAAATGGTGTTTGGATCACTCTTTTGACCGAGTTTAAGAACAATTTAAATTTACTTTATGCAATAATGATATTAAAAATCAAGGTATTAAAAAGTAAAAAATGAAGTTATAAAATTGGTTATTTTCTTGATTACATTATAAAGTAACATTGTCGTAATTTTTTCATGCGAAAGTAAGCAAAAAAATAAATAAATAAATAAGCGCACGAGGATTTTTTCCAACGAATACGATGGACTCGACGGACTCTCGATATCTTTTGTTTAATTGAAAAACGAGAGCAAAAACAAATTAGCGAGCGAAATTGAGATATACAGGAGGAGAGTGTGTCACGTATGCACTACTACTGCTTCCGAGTAGTCTTCCACGGCTACTACTGATTCATCGCCCATACTAAGGCCAATTTTTCACATTTCCATACGCATTGCTCGAAGCTGTATTATAATTCGATAATGAAAGAAAAAATCAATTTTTAATTTCAGACTGAATTCGTGGTTACTCATCTTTGCAAATGTTTGAGCCGTGAAAACAATTATCTCGCTCAAGTAAAAAAATTCAACTCTCGCCTCCGACTGCAACTATGCAGTCCCTGTCATTATAGTTGCCAGATAAAGCGTGGCACTAAACAGTATATAGGCGAACGTGGCAGGTGTAGCAACTCAAGATATGCGGCAGCTTCCAAGGTGACATAGCAAACGGATGATGTTCGATGCTGTTTATTCGACGTCATGCATTTTCAAATGTAATAGAATATAATATGCATAATAAAAGATATAATACCAATACAAATTACACGTGATGATCATCGAGCGTCTCGTGCATTTCGAATGAAATCATTCGTTATTTTTTACGATTATGTTTCCGGATGATCTGAGCTCGAGGAGGTCTTTACTTCCTTGTAATCCTCAAAATTTGAAATTTCATTTACAGTGCAGCCGTGTTCACAAAAGTTTCAGAAACGACCGACACGCGCATGCGACTCAGACACGTGCCCGCACTGCGCAGCCCGAGCCACATAGCCACATGGTGAACCGTGATTCCTGAAGGTCAGTCAACCAATACTTTCTGCCAGTTTTGTGAACTCTGTAGTGCAGTCACTTTCGAAGTAAGTACAAGTTTGATTCCATTTTTATTTTATACGCGGGTCTCTGAAGTCCGGGGCAAGAATACAACAATTTCCAATTGCTTTTGTTATCTTCAATCAATCAATCAATAACTTTTTACTAGGAACCAACGAGGTTTCCAATAGAGGGG
>CACVKI010143467.1:0-19096 GCA_902732785.1 Trichogramma evanescens | reverse complement strand
TTATAACGACCTTCGCGTGAGCCTTTGAGAAAAAAATATTCGGATAGGTCGGGTATTTTCTAAACAAACAATTGAGCTGTACACATAACGCGCGCAGAAATACGCAAAATGCGCGACTTTTTCGCGGTAAAAAAGTGACAGCTCTCGCGGCTGCCGCAGGTCTCGGCACATATATACACAAACACACGTGCAGTATTATACAGGTGTAAACTCGTGCACTGTAACGAAGCGGCCCGCGCCCCGCAGACCGGCTGCGGTGGCGGCCACTCGAGGCTCTCCTGACTCCTCTGCAGCTCGAAAAATATTCGCGCGCGCAATTTTATCGGAAAAATCTTTTTTATGCATTTAGCACATAACCTCGACTGGCGCACAATGACCGTTGTTGTTTCGAAACTACGACGACATTCGACCGACCCGTCCGCGTGCGCGGAGTCGTCCTCCCATAATCCCGTCCTGCATGTACTGCGTATATACCAAAATAAAAACACGAGTGTTACGGTTTTGAGCTTGTCCAAATTACGCAGTGGCTCGTAAATTCAAGTGTCGATAATTTATCGCAGTTCTTCGCAGCATCAAAGGGATTTAAAATAAACGCATTCAATGTAGAGAATACGCAGCATATTTTGTCGCGCTGCAAGTGCAAGTGCAATTGACGAGAGATTATATATATCGCGAATACACGAGTCCCTTTTTTCGATCTTTTTTTAATGAACCGAAACAACATCAGTGCGCAATGCCCGCCGAGGCTGAAGTCAGCAGCGCCGAATCGTCTTCTACATCTCAACAACGCGTGCTGAACCTCAAGACGGTGAGTCTTCGACAATTTTAACGTCATCGAAATTTCGCCTTCGTTTCATAATTTTTTTACGAATCGCAGCCGGCGTGGATCTTTGTAGACAGAACGAGCGTTGGCGTTTATAGCAAACGATGTTAAATTACCGAACTTTAAATCGAAATTCCGAATTATAAACACGTCGTTTGGTTGGAGGCGCTTGGGGTTTTCTGCCTTATCGGAATGATACTTTATGATATTATTATTGATACTCCGTAGGATACAAACGATTGTGATTTAGCACGAGGTTATGATTTGCGGCTGTTATGTGACAATTGCGGATATGTATCACTTGAGCGCTCAAACGTGTAGAATTTCTTTGATAAATTGCAAAAATATTCAATTGAAAATTGAGAATGAATTGGCTAATAATTTTTTCTTTTATTTGTAGGAAAATACAGCAAGTTTTCAAGAGAAAAAACGCAAAGTAGTTGATGAATCGAAATACCAGTGTGTGGTTTGTCAAATTAATAAAAATTGTTTGAGCGAGCTACATTGGCATCAGACCTATCAACACTCAACAGAAGAGCTCTCTTTATCAGTGATTGGTTGGAAAGACATTGTGAAAATTGTTGGTCCACCTGACAAAGAAAAAGAAGAAAAAGAAAACAGCAACAAACGCTCAATTTGGAATAGTTTCTCAAAGAAACCGTCTCAATTTTATTATCTCTCCGGCAGCATCCTGGGGGTTCAAGATAAATTGCAAAATAAAGCAAATCTGGAGACTCCTATAGATTGTTCCGTGGCACTAACAAGAGTAGAAGAAGTAATAGATTTACCTGTAAAAGCTGAAAAACTTATCACGTTGGTGTCTAAACCTACAAAAATAATAAAAGAAGAAAAAGAGGAATATAAACAGGTGACAACGAAGGAAAAAGCCTTAAATTTACATAAATATAAAGAAGAAAATAATATGAGTGACCCAGAGGATATGATATATGAGAGATGGGAAAAAGAATTGAATTGGATGAGAGAAATAAGTATGGAAGAGTTCAACAAGGGAGCCAGTGCTCTTTGCAATGAGCTAGAAGATTATAAAAGATTATGTGCCTTGAAAAAGGCATCAAAAAGAAAAAATGTTCTATGAACATTTCAAATTATATGAATTTTTCTAATAGGTTTTGAAAACAATTTTTAATTTTATTTAAGTGAAAAGTATCCATAACATATTTTTGAAATATATACATGGTTTTTTGTGAGAAAAGAAATCAAATCTTCAATCAATTTTCTTTGCTTCTGAGAAGTAATTAGTTTTTGTTTTACCATGTTAATAGATCATTAATCATTGCAAGGTCTTTGAGCCATTATTTTTTTAAATATTTTATAACATTAAAATCTTCCACTAGAAATCAGAGCAGGTTATTCATTTTCTGTCTAACTCTAATCAATGACTAAAAAAATAAAAATACTCTTGTATAAATAAACGTTTATTCAAATACTAAATGTATATGTACAAATACCAAAAATGAAAATATAATAAAACATTTTTTTATAAAAATTGGTTGTTTTATGTTTGTTAAAGCTTCATCACCTGCTAAAATTTAAACCTAAATTGTTGAAAAAACTTTATCATGTTTTAATGGCAACTGAACCCTGATAAGATTAAATACTTGGTATTTTTTAAAGAAATTTTTCATTTGCTAAATTTGCATTGTGAAAAACTTATTTTTTACCAATCCACAATAAGAGTATAGCACCCAATACAGCAACATTTAGCATTTATCACAGTAATCTAACTATGGTACAAAAGTAATAAAATCACTTTATTTTATGTTTTCAATAACAATCCATCACGTTCATATCGTCGTTATCACTCAAAGTAATTATATCTTCAAGTACTGAGTTGAAACTACTAGTATAAGTTTTTAGCCATTCAGATTTTTTCTTAATATAAGAATCGAAGTCAAATGGCATTATCTCCCGAAGAAATTTTTTTCTATCAACAAGAGCAAGTTCGGCTAAAACTTTTTCATTATTTTTTTCAATCTCAGCAATATCCTGCTCATCTGGTTGACTGCTTAATGTTGGCAAAAGACTGGTATCTGAAGTTAAAATAATATCATCAATAACGGCGTCCATTTCACGCTCATCTAGCCCTTCTCTGGTGTTAGATTTCACTTCAAGTTTTTTAATTATTGGAATAATTTCCTCTGGTTTTGTTTCAATAGGTGCATCGATTTTGTATCTTATTAAAATGGTACGCAATTCTGTTATTACCATAGCTGCTAACTTTGTAACTTCAAAATCACTCTGATCGTGTAATGTTGTTAAGAGCACCTATATTAATTAAAAAATAATATCATATCTTCAAAGAAAATATTATGAAGTAAATCAAAATTAGTACCCCTAAACAACAATGACTTGCCAACAAGTCTAGTGTTTTGGTAAGCCGGCGTTTAATCTCATCTTCGTTGAGAATGATGATTTTACGGACTTCTTTACAAAATAAGTTTGGAGGAAAGCAGTCATCCAGCATACCTTGATCTGTCAAACAATTTTTAATGAAAAGTCGCCAGAATAGTAAGGCATTAAGTTTCACTTCCCAATGCAGATCATTTACTGCTGCAATTGTCATTGTTTGGGCCATACGTGTGACCATTTCATTTCTATATAATAACCATTTTTAAATAAAGTATTATAATTTATAATTAATTAATAAGTTAAGAAAATAATTGCACTCACGGCCAAACGTTATGTTTGTACAAATTTGTTAGAAGAGTAACAGCTTCGCGTCTGACTATTCCTTCATTCTCTGTAGTAATCAACTTTATTGCCAATTCCTAAATTATTTGATTAATTAATTAAAATTCATAAATTCTTAAGAGAATATTCGAAAATGAAGTACCGGTAAATCTAGTTTTTCAAGTTGCCTCGTCCATAAATAATTCACTCCAATGGATTTTGATAGAAAAGATAATGCTGCAGCACGTGTATAACTCTCAGTTCCACTCTTTATCACTTCTACGGCAACTGGTATAAAGTTATTTTCGTGTATGAATCGTTGAAAAGGAGGATATTCTGCAGAAAAATAAAGTATTTTAATCACAATGAAAAAACATTGTATAATAAAACCACTAACTCATTTCTGAAAGTTTTGCAATAGTTCCTAGCAATTCAAAAGCGCTATCTTGCACTTCCCAACGAGTATCATGGATCCTCTTGAACAATGTAGGTCCAAGTTGTTTTGTTTCATCATCACTGTCAACCAGTAAAACTAAATTTGGTGACATAAAATTTTCTATAGCTATCTGACAAGTTTTCAATGCTAAAACACAAACCTGAAAAAGAGTAAATAAACTTATCATTGCTCCTATTTTCATTTGTAACAATAACATTAGTAACTATTTTCAATAATTTACCCTTGAATCAACACCAGGATAATCAAGAATATCTAAAGCAATAGATAAAATACAGACAGTTTCAACGCACTCTTTCCAGTTGAGTTTAAATTTCTCAATAAATGTATTCATTCCTTTTAATAAAGCTGCAAGTAATAGAGGTTTTTCTATAATAGGATCGCCATCTAAAAAATGTTTCATTGGAACAACTCCTTTTTTAACTTTTTTGGGTAAAAAGTCAAATAAAGGACAATCTTCAGGATGATCTTTGCAGCATATTTTTTCAGTTTCATCATTTTTTCCGTCTTCCCCTTTTGTTTTTGACTCCATGATAAAATTTTTCAGGGTATGACATATGGCTTGAAATGCCAAAACAGCTGTTTCCTAAGGAAAGTACCATTATGAATATTTTTATCATTTATGAAACCACAACTAGACATATACTTACTCTATCTATAATATTAATAACTTCCAGGGCATTTTCAATAGATGTTATGCAAATTTTTTCCACTGGTACTGGTTCTTTCATTAGCACTTCACGTATGTTATATCCCAACCTTTGCACTGAAGTGCAGGTCACATGAAATATTTTATTTATGTAATCGACAAATAAAGAATGAGCTAACTTATATTCAGGTTTTGTGGCTACACATAATGGTAGAATCTGAAACAAAATATAATTTGAGAATACATCATTTACCTAATTTATTTATTAATTCATGCAATTACTTACCAACAAAGTCATAGCTTGATCTTCAAATTTGTACGGTGTAGCTCCTTTAATCTTTTTTATCTTGTACAACCGATTCCAATATATAATTCCCATTTTTTTAGAATTAATTAATTCTATTAAAAATTTCTTATTTAATAATAAAGTAGAATTAGAACACAAGCTATCACTAAACTCTTGAAGGACTTCTTCGCTTACTTCCTCTGAATTCTCTGGTTTTTTCATAGCATTTCTAAGCTTTGCAAAAATTATAATTTTGCACAATTTGTGAGCAGTTTTCATTAATGATGTACTAATACAAGCCTGCAATAAACCTCTAGCCCGTTTTTCTAAATCCAAAATTTCTTCCAATTGTTCCGGAATGGTATTTTCTAAATTATAAAATGCAGAATGCTCCATAACAGCAATAAGAAGATTCATAGTTGTTATTAGTAATTTATTTTTATCCAAGCACATGTGATCACCTGTTGAATTATTAATTGAATTTAATGGAATGATTCTAATTTTACAGTATAGTTGGTTTATTAATAAATTTACCAAAAGTTATGTCTGTATTACGCATTGCCTCTGCTGTAGTTGCTTCAATGAATGGTTCACTCATAGTGATAATTATTTCCTTACAGAAAGGTTTATCACTGCATCTTCTAATGAGTATTGTTGATAAAAAATTTTGACATTCATTTGTAACATACATTGTATGATTTGATTGTGCTATCATCAAAACTTGTTTCCAAATCTTTTCTGTGTAGATCCATTGCATACCACTTTCATGATTCAGCAAACTTACATAAAAGTTAAGGTATGCCATTTTCATTGAAGCTGACATATTAACATTTTTATAATTAAAAATTATAAGAGCTTTATCAATAGTCTTATGCTGGTTAAATCTAAGAAGTATAACTTCTTCTGAGCACAAAACTCCCAACAAATTTACAATAAAAATTGAAATATTCGCCGATGGTTTATTGTCACTGGTCCAAGTATTCATGGCTTCTTCAAACCATTCTGTAAGCATTTCTTGGATGGCTTTATTACCTTATAAGAAATTAAGAGAGTATAAGTAATTACGTGATTCACTTTGAAAAATAATTGTACAATACCAACCCGTTTTTAACTCCGTATTTACATGTCTGGACAACAAGTCCAGATAAGTCACAGACTTAATATCAAAACCAGGCTTCCGAATTAGCTGCAACACCTGTTGCAGCGATTCTTTATCAACACTCACCGGATTCATGATGAGGACTGTTCACTCACTTCGATCGACTGGCTATGAACAAAAAAATTTTCAACATAATCGACAGTTCAAAAACTATGCAGTGGTTCCACGAATCGTGCAGGGGTGCGAAAAATTCGCGAACGACTCGCTCGCACTAACCAAGAAAACGAAGATGTGCTCCTCTCTGAGTTTTATGACTTCGTGATAAATATATATGGGTATATCACACTGCTGAACACACATGCACACACACAACAATCGCTCGGTCCGCGGCAGAGACTATAGTGCAAAAGGCGACGATCGTTACGTCAGCTTACAATGCAATATATAAAATGCAGTTGCTGCTAATAATGAAAATAATTATACTTCTTAGCTATCAATCGTTTTGAGCGGCCATTGGATTATGGATTCGTCGTCGCGATAATCACAATACGGACGCTGAGCCGTTTAAAAAAGTTTCAACAATTTGGCGAATCGAGTCTCCGTTGTTATTTATATTTATGAATAAAATAATTATATATACGTATCGCCTTTATCGCGGAGTCCGTCGACGACGGACGATCCTCGTGCAAATACAGCTCAACTCGGCGCGGCTTATGATACACAAAAGCAGACGCACGACAAGACAATTTTATCAGTGCCTATACGGTGGTACCGATATGCGTATAATGTATAAAAGCAGCGTCGCGCGCCGTGTGACTCGATAAATTTGTGTAACTCACAACGTTTGTATGCGCGTGTATTATGGTAAATATAAATATTAGGTATACGACCGAGCCTATTGTATGACACTATGTACGCGCGGCGCCAGATCTATGAGGGTACTTGATATGTTGAGAAAATCTTATAATAAGCCACGAGCGTGCAGCTGATGACGATCTTGTGACTTAATACTCGAGACAAGTTCTATAATTATACATTCCACGATTGATAAGCTCTCGCACGCATACCGAGCGTGTGATTGAAGACTTGTCAAGCTAGCGAAAATAATTCTATTTTTTAGTATTACAAGTCCGCCTCTAAAGATCATCTTTTACTAATGCGTGGTTCTCCTCTTTCGTGAATTGCATATGCAATAATTGTAAATTTTTCGCTTCGCCAGATTCGTTGGAGAGTTTTTCTCCGCATTTTTAAAGGTAGGAAAAAAGATTAAAAGTTCATTAAACTGTCTTTTACTTGCGGATAATGTTGCGCACGAAAGGTAATCAAATAGTGCATTATAATGCCAATAATTGCGAAGAGCAAGTAAAAATAAAATAAAATCGTAAAAATGAGCAGTGCGCGCATCTCGCGGCGCGCATCTGTAGCTTAACCACCGGGCGCGGAATTCAAAAAATTTGAAATTTGGTTAGGAAAAAATATCATAAAGAGTAGTATAAATAACGTTGAAAATTATTAAATATGTGTTATGAATGAATATCTACATTTTTCATAACACATGTGTATAGGGATCTGTTTACTCTGTTTTTTGTGTGGACACGATGTTGTCTGTCAGGATTTTTTTAGAGTACTTGGTTTTTTCAATCGAAAAAATTTCTCGAAGAAATCGTAACCAAGTTAGATTTTGAAATTGTTTCAAATATTGCAAGAATAATGTGAAAACAGATAAATCGGTAACTTAATTGTAAACAATATGATCATAAACCATTTTGACACGGTCCCTTAACACACTGATCATGTTTATAAAAACAAATTAGTTAGAATGTTATCTTTCCCTATGATACAAGCCATCATACCAGGAAATCAATTTTACTCATTCAATTTCTGTGACACTTAGTAGACTGATCAATCGTTTAATTTAATTATCAAAATGGATAAAAGTGAGAAGAAATCCAATCAAGTTGCCTCAAGAGATAACTCAATTGAACACGATATTGTTGTTTCTGACGGCAAACAAAACATTGGTGGTATTTGTCAGGAGACTTTTACACCAGAGTTAAACATGATAACACATCGAGACTCAATTCACAATGAACAAAAAAATTTCGCTTGCGACAAGTGCGAAAAAAAATTTGAGTTCCGAAGTCATTTGAGTAGACACCAAATATCAATACACAAAGGCTGCAAAGATTTTTCATGCGACACGTGCGAGAAGAAATTTGTGAAAAAATCGAGTTTGTTATCGCACCAAAAATTAGTACACAAAGATCGTGAAGATTTGAAGTGCCACAAGTGCGAGAGGAAATTTGAAACTAAGTCAACTTTACTCAAGCACAACAAAATATTTCACGAAGTTTTCAAAAATTACTTGTGTGAAAAGTGCGCCAAAAGATTTGATACTAAACATCGTTTACTCTTACACATAAAGACAGAACATGGAGGTCGAAAAGATTTTGCAGATATTAAGTTTAAAGTACACGAAGGTCGGAAATTTTTTATATGCGAAAAGTGCGAGAAGATATTTGGGGATCGGCGAAATTTGATCAAACACCAAAAGACAGTACACGAAGGTCGGAAAGATTATGCATGTGACAAGTGCGAACAGAAATTTAGATACAAACATAGTTTGCTTTTACACCAAAAAACAGTCCATGAAGGTCGAAAAGATTACAAGTGCGACAAGTGCGAGAGCAAATTTGGACAAAAATCGGATTTGCTCTTACATCGGAAGATAGTACACGAGGGTTACAAAGATTTCGCATGCGGCAAGTGCGAGAAGAAATTTGGACGAAAATACGATTTGTTGAAGCACCAAAAGACAGTTCACGAAGGTCGCAAAGATTATTCATGTGACAAGTGTGAGAAGGAATTCGGGGAACAAAGTAATTTGGTGAGACATCAAAAGACAGTACACGAAAGTCTCAAAGATTACGCCTGTGCCAGGTGCGAGAAAAAATTTACACAAAAATCTGCATTAATCAAACACCAAAAGACAGTCCATGAAGGTCGTAAAGATTATGCATGTGACAAATGCGAAAAGAAATTTACTACACAATTCCATTTGCTTCTTCACCAAAAGACAGTACACGAGGGTCGCAAGGATTATGCCTGTGACAAATGTGAGAAGAAATTTACGCAAAAACCGGGTTTGCTCTACCATCAAATGACAGCTCACGATGGTCGCAAAGATTATACGCATGCGATAAGTGCGAAAAGAAATTTACACAAAAACCGAGTTTGCTCTTCCACCAAAAGACAGTCCACGAAGGTCGGAAAGATCACGCGTGCAAAAATTGTGAGAAGAAATTCGGACGAAAATCGCATTTGTTTAAACACCAAAAAACAGTCCACGAAGGTCGCAAAGATTTCGCTTGTGATAAGTGTGAGAAAAAATCTGGAAGTAAATCAGATTTGTTGAAGCACCAAAAAACAGTCCACGAAGGTTGCAAATATTATGCATGCAACAAATGTGAAAAGAAATTTTTGTATAAACACCATTTGCTCTCTCACCAAAGAATAGTACACGAAGGTATGAGAAATTACCCATGCGACAAGTGTGAGAAGAAATTTGGACAAATATCGCATTTGCTCGTACACTTAAAAATGGTCCACGAAGGTCGAAAGGATTACGCCTGTGACAAGTGCGAGAAAAAATTTGGACATAAACATCATTTGCTTGAGCATCAAACGACAGTCCATGAAGGTCGCAAAGATTATACATGTGACAAAAGCGAAAAGAAATTTTGACGAAAAGACCATTTGGTTATCCACCAAAGGGCAGTACACGAAGGTCGCAAAGATTTCGTATGCGATAAGTGCGAGAAAAGATTTGGACACAAATCTTCTTTGTTATTGCACCAAAAGACAGCCCATGAAGGTCGCAAACATTAGGCATGTGATAAATGCGAGAAGAAATTTAGACGTAAATCAGACTTTATAATGCACTAAAGGACGAACACTACACTAAGGTCTAGAAGATTTTGCATAAGACAGGTACGAGAAAAAATTTCGACCAAAAGCGCATTTGGTCAGACAAAAAAATACTCCACGAAGGTAACAAGATTTCGTTTGAAACAAATGCGAGAAGAAATTACGATTGAAATATGTGTTGTAAATATGTATTGTAAATATGAATTGTAAATATGTATGTATACTCAATGATTATTACTCATGAGTATTACTCGTATATATATTTTCTAAAATATAAATAAAAAATGTGCTGAAATGATATTTGTGTATTATATTACCTAAACCTCGGACGTTCAGCTATCATTACATCTTTATATACACTGACGTTATTATACCCTCTGTTCATTTTTTGGTTACTTGATTTCTGCAGCTCTTATATGCAACGATCATAAGAAAATCTTTATGCAAAATCTGTCATCATCTGCCGGTCTATGTAATTTACGTTAAAATTGTCGTAAATTTGAAATAGATCAGGGACATACATCAGGGGAATAGATAAGCTCGAAGCACCAAATCGAAAATATAAATTCATATTTATTGTTTGGTTACTTTCATCTTTTTATATAGAATAAGCATTATATTATCTTGTATGCATGTATCTTTGAGAAACTAACGTTTACACAACTTATTTAATACGTTAAAGGTGCAATTTTCCAGTTCAGAGCCAAATTTGAATGTTTCGATAAATTTATTATTAATCTTTAGTTTAAAAATTGTAATTCGACGTAGCACCATTAACATGAATTTAGTAAAGATGCTTACATTAATTGTAAAAAAATGGAATATGTTTTGAATTGACAATGAATTGAAAAAATACTTGAAAATTGTTTATACTTATTTCATATTTATAATGGGTAGGCTTATTCTATTAATAGTTAAGCAAATAAAAAAATTATAAAATACTTTTATGTGCTATTTATTATTTATTTGAGAAGTCATAATTTGGGCAGATAAGCGAGTTTCGATATAGAATTGTATTTAGAGCTTTGTATTATATAATGCTCTTTAAAGCGATGTTGGCTTAATTATCGAACTCGTGGACAAAACGTGGACGGTGATAATAAAAAACGTGTAAACATTTTATTAACGTGTAAACGTTTTGTTAACGTGCAAACGTTTTGTTAACGTGTAAACGTTTTGTTAACGTGTAAACGTTTTGTTAACATGTAAACATTTTGTTAACGGGTAAACGTTTTGTAAACGTTTGTAGATGCAGAGACGGTCTTTTCTTTTCATTGCCTTACATTCCCAGAGATTAATAGTTGAACTAAAATTTTATTTATCATACACAATGAGATAAACGCTTGGAAATTTGAATTATGTTCCGTATAAAATGATGGTTCTAGACCTATGTCATTATGGTAGATCCTGGCACAAGCTCGGGTCAAAATGATTATAATAAACTAATGATTGTCATATAGTAGTAAATAGTAAAATTTATTATTTCTATTTAATTGATTTCTTCAATTAGCTTCTTGTCTTCTTTGAAAACTTTTCTTTCGCTAATCGTAAAAATTGACTTAAAAATAAATCTTAAGTTTAGTAATGATGATGCAAACGTTTAATTGACTATTTTCAAAAATTGCATACGTACACTTTTTTTATCTGCAAGTAATATCGCGCTCAGGAACTGTGCATTGTAACAAATATATTATTTGTTGCTCTCTCTCCCACCCATTGTGCAGTAGCCAAAACTAATATTAACTTATTATTATCACGTGTTTAACACGACGATGGGACGCAGCGGGGCGACCGAAAGCCGGCGAGAGAGAGGGAGAAAGAGAGACTTTTTAGGCTCGCAGCCTGATGAGGAAGGCCCGCGAGCTGATTCCTGTTTCGGCAATTAGCGCGTAACTATAGTTTCAAATAAAAGTAAACTCATTTACTTTTCTTTGAACATTGGAATATTCAGCACTGAGAAATTAATTCGAGTCAATTAAACGCTTTGTTTCATTTCTTCCATACTTGTTTGCTGTAGGCCTGCCGAGTTCGAGTAACCACCATAGACAAGCAGCAGCAGAGACAGCTATCAACGAGCCCTGGTGAGTACCTGGTCGTCGACACCCTAACCGATGATTCTCTCTCTCTCTCCAGCCCAAGCCCGTTCACGCTCGGTTCGGCAGAAGCCAGTCGTAGTTTTGTACTATAGTCTAGTGCAAATAATTTTTTTCTACCATGAATTGATTGCAGCAAGTTACTCACACCACATTGTAGAGGGGGTTTGTGTAAACATGTAGATGAAATTCTGTGCATTAATTGGTCTGTAACTTTTTTTAATTAACAAAAATAGAAAAAATCGATCGTTGTCAGTTTTTCGGGTTTTCGAAGTATTTTCGAAACTAACTCCTTGTAAGTTAGCTACAGGGATGATGTTGCAAAAGAAAATGTAGGAAATTTAATTACCTTTCCAAAGAATTTCGTTTCGTCCCGATCAGATAAGTATTTCCCGAGAAAAATAGGAAAATGTTCGGAAAAACATCTCATTGTTGTCTACAGCCTTACACTTCGAAGCCCATTACAAAACTTTAATAGTAGTTGACATCTTCAGGAAGCTTTTTAAATAATTTTCCCGATTGAAAGGAACCAATAAAAGCTGATAAAAATATTGTGGTACAGTATTTTATAAGATTTGCATCAGCAAAAACTAATTAAAACAAATGAAACTGGCGCAAACACAAGATTTTATATTTATTGGTATTAATTAGTTTCATACAAAATAAAAGAAAAAAAATTAGTTTTATTAAAAATTATAAGAGAATACAATTTTGACAAATGGAAGGTCTGTAAATGATATGAGTTGACTAGAAATTATATGTATTGAACATAAAGTATATTATCGCTAATATGTTTGCTTGAATTTATTGGAATATCTCACCGAGAAAATTAAATCATGAATGGAATTTTATTGGATTATATGAGATTTACCAAATATTATTTTGAAAAAAATTGGACAAAAAATGTTACTAGAGATCCCTACATTAGTTCCCTGCCAACTGAGCTTATTTTTTTTTTTTTAAAGATATATGTTTTTATTTAGCAAATAATGTGTGGTTTTACAAGTTTTAAACATATACATAAACAACTATTAAATGAATACAGGTTTAAATGGAATGGTCCCTTGGGACACTCGCCATTTTAATATAAATTGTAATCTCTATAAAATGTAGTATAGTATGTTCAGTATTAGAATGTCATAAAGCCTCTTAGAAAATTTAAAAAAATTAAGAATCTGTTATAGTGAGAAGCTTTTTTTATAAAATTATATTAACAATCGTAAACTTAAACTCTTTATACAAAAGATAATGAACAAAACATATATACAGGTTTACTTAACATAATTAGAATTTTTCAATAAATAGAGATCAGACTTTGTTAAGTGTCTGCAATAGACTAAGTGTTTATCGTCGAATGATTCTATGTTTATTTTTTTGTTGAGGTTGTTTCTACTCAGATGGTAGAATACATGTTTTAAATCTTTATTGATAATGTATTTATTTCTGTCTAGATAAAAGAAGGCTTCGGGGGGCACATACCCGTTGCCTAAAGAGCTTTTGATGTACAAATCATTATAATAATAAGGACCATAGATTAAACTGTTTGAATTATTGTGTATAGCATTTTTAATATAATTTCTAATTAGATAAACTATAAAAGAGTCTATTCTAGGGATTTGAGCTAGTGTAAGTAACTCGTGATTACTAATTCTTTTAACAAAATTACTACTTGGAGTTCTATACTTATTAAGGCAAACGCGTAGAACTTTGCGCTCAAATAATCTGAGTTTTTCTATCGCCGAGGCAGATATATTGAACCAGATAGGGCATCCATACGTGAGTATCGGTCTAATTAGGTACAAATAACAAATTACTTTGGCTTTGCTATTAAGAAACCTGCCAACTGAGCTATGCTTTGATTAGCTATAATAACCAAATTTTTGTTTATATATTATATATTTCTTATATATTACCTAAAAAAAAGTAACAAAAAATTATGTTACAATCCGATGTATTACGATAAAAGTTACTTAGAAAAAAAACAAAAAAATTAACCGCCACGTTTTACGATGAAAACCAATGACTTTTTCTCTTTCATTAGTTAACAATTGTATTTGCACCAGTATTTGACATAGAATTTTAATGAACTGATATTTTCAATAAAAATAGTTAGTTTGTAACTTTTTCTAATACCGTCTAAAGCAAAATTGCTTAGCAAAACATAATCGATTCCATTTAATTTAGTTGAATCAAAGTTTCCTAGCAAATTACGATACAAACGTGCATTCACATCTAGGATTTAGTTATGAAAAACGATAATGAACATAATACAATAAAAACACATGATTAATTTATTCGCTATTCCCAATAAATACAATTCAAGTTATTGAATTAAAAATTTTTTTTTAATTAGGACAAATACAATAAAAACGTATAAAAAAGTTTAAAAGTGGTTTATCACTATACTTTCCCATAAACTAAGTGTAAAAAGTTATAAGTTTTTATGGGTTCCTTTCAATTGGGAATAGAAATGAAAGTCCGAGATTTCGAGTTTTTTGTTTTTTTCAATTTATTTCTACTGTATAAGCTTCCAGAGTTCTCGGATCACTTGGGAATACATTTTTTCTGAATATTTGGACAATTTGCAACAAAAAAGCTTCCTTGCAATTTTTCGTTTGAGTCACTCTACACTGAGTTAATGAAATATTTGCGATATTTGATAAATTTCGGAAAAATGCGAAAATTGCCAAATTTGGGCCTCTGAAATATATTCATACGTGCGGTAGAATAACTCGAAAACTCGAAGAAAGGCATAACAAGTGCCGCAGGAGCCATTTCTTTTCATATAGAACGTATTAAAGATAGCGTTGGTCGAGTTGAAGCAGTTTGGCCAATCGGAAAAGTTCGACAAGTTTCCGAAAGTCCGAGACCAGATGGTGAAATGACTTGGACTTTGACGATGACTCCTCCTTCGGATACCTCCTTTCGTGGTCCGGGATAAGATAATTTGCGGTGCAAATTTGTCATTGGTTCTGTTTTGGCTTTGTTTGCAGATTTTTCAGCAGAAACATGGTGGTCGTTGCGACGTCGACTTGCCAAGTGCTATCAGGCACAAAAGTTGCCAAGTTAGTAAAATTCACATTATTCATTATTAAAAACCATGGTTTGTATATTTAATGCATCTGCGTGATTGCTGCTTCGCCTGCAAAATATCTCGTTGCATAAGATATTTCGATATACGTAATGAGAAAAACATATATAAAAGTATCAATTACAAAAAGTATGCTGCGTTGCTCGATAGGTTTACCGTTTATTAACTCAAAGCTACGAACAAATTATTTCCTCCAAGGCTGAAAATTGTTACCATCCATTTTATTTCACGATAAATTTTAATTTTCAAAAGGAATTAATATATATCGAAGTTTTACTGTATTCATGTAACGAGTACTTTGAAACTACTTATACCCGTTTTTTTATCAAGTTATTTTAACGTTTACCATACGATTCTGATATACATAACATTTTAAATCTTCTGCGCGATATATAGACACGCTACTAGCAATATTTTTAAAATCTCGTACAACGTGAAACCATAATCGCAGAAATTTAAAATTAGACTGGTCAATAATCTTATCAGAGTTGTGTTTCGCGATATCATTTGTTGGTTTCATTTAAGCGAAAAATAACTTGGCGTGAAAATTTTCGAAAAATAAACATCGAATATTCAACAGAAATACCGAATTTTTGTTGAATACTACTACACAACAATTACATTATAAAACACGATTGCAGATCGATTCAAGAATCGTTGTCAAAAGACATCCAAAGAGTCCAAAAAGATTTTCCATATTACTTACCGAGCTTGGCAATCGTCCAGGTTGGTAATCGGGAGGATTCCAATGTCTACATTCGCATGAAGATGAAGGCCGCTACCGACATCGGCATCAAAGCTACACATTTGAAGCTGCCCAACACGACGACTGAGCACGAGCTGCTCAGCATCCTGGACAAGCTGAACAATGACCCAAACACCCACGGTATTATCGTGGAAATGCCGTTGGACAGCATCATCAAGATCGATTCCCACCTTATCACTGATTCCGTTTCGCCGGACAAAGACGTTGACGGGTGCGTTGCTAACTTATATTTTAGAACTTTCAAATGACAGATGTGTTTTTTTTTTTTTTTTTTTGATATGGCAATCAGGAAGCCCCTTCACAAGGCCCTAAAGTCGGGCCAACTTTCTTGGTTAGGCCTATAAGTCCCCACAACTGCCTCGCATTCGCTCAGGTCACGGGACCTGAGGGTCAAGGAAAAACCTTGTACCAGTGTAAGGTGTACCAGTGGATTCGCACTGGAGGTACACCTGTAGGGGAAAACCCGCCCCGAGACAGCGGAGCCTGTAGGTACTCGATCCCACAGAATACCTTTTTCGGAAAAGTCCGAAAATGTACTCGCCAGGGATCGAACCTCAAAAAGAAAAAATTTAAAGTAAAGTAAAGTAAACTTCACTTCAGATTAAACACTATCAACGAGGGACGAATTGCTATTGGCGATATGACCGGCTTTGTGCCATGCACTCCAAACGGCTGCATAGAGCTGATTAAACAGTAAATATGACTTGATCAGAGAAAGATAGTAGAAGTCTCAATAATTGCTTCAGCATTCCTAAAATGATTTATTTTACAACAGATCTGGTATTACTATCCAAGGAGCCATGGCTGTTGTAATGGGCAGAAGTAGAATTGTCGGAACACCTGTTGCTGAACTGCTCAAGTGGCATAACGCTTCAGTGACAGTCTGCCATTCTAAGACCGAAGATATACCTAAAATTGTGAGTAATTCTATTTTCTGTTCGTGTCAGCTTTTGAATGTGAAATTACTATCGTTATTGATGAAAAATTAGGTATCAACGGCCGATATTTTGGTCGTTGCAATCGGACAACCAGAGCTGGTCAAGGGATCATGGATTAAACCTGGCGCGGTCGTGATCGATTGCGGTATCAATTCTATCCCAGGTGAGGCTACTCTTAAATTGACTTTTTCATTTTTTCAAGTTTTGACTTTTATTTGTAAATATAAAAATAATAAGGAATCCCTAATGCTATTCATATGTGTAAATAAATTGTATACAACCAAATTGTTGAATTCTTTTAAAAATCAGTCGATCCGTGAATTCCGCAAATGAAGAGATGAACAGATTATTTTCGTTACGATATAAGTCGCGTATAATGGGCTGCCGATGTATCTAGCGCGCATCCGACGTGTTTGACCATTGTTTTCAAGCAAGGCAACTCATTGAACATTAAATATTTAATGTGGAAATAAATATAGAGTAAATTGAAAGCGGATATTTTAAAAAGCTTGTCAGTAAAGGGCTTGAAAAATTGTGATTAAAAGAGATGAAATAATAATCTGATAATTTTGTCATAATTTGAGTGATTTTATTGATTAAGCGCAGTCCGTAACAAGAGCGATAATTTTGTTCAACAGATTTGACAAAAAAATCGGGTCAACGTGTAGTCGGTGACGTGGCCTACGACGAGGCTTTCCAGGTAGCCTCGTACATAACACCGGTGCCCGGAGGCGTGGGACCCATGACCGTTGCCATAGCGATGAGGAACACGGTACTGTCGGACCAACGACAGATGGAGCGGCTCATGTCCACCGAGTGGAAAATGCGTCTGCTGAATCTGAAAATCGAGAGACCGGTACCGAGCGACATCGCCATTTCGCGCGCCCACGAGCCCAAGCCCATCAATTGGCTAGCCAAAGAAATTGGCCTCCTGCAAAACGAGTTCAGCCCTTACGGCAGCAAAAAGGCCAAGGTCAGTCTGAACGTGCTCAAGCGATTGTCAAACCGGACGAACGGCAAGTACGTCGTCGTGGCTGGAATCACACCGACGCCTCTCGGCGAGGGAAAGAGCACGACCATCCTCGGACTCATTCAGGCCCTGACCGGACATAAACGCATCAATTCCATTGGTACTCTCAGACAGCCCAGCCAAGGACCAACATTCGGTGTCAAAGGAAACGCTGCCGGTGGTGGCTACGCGCAGGTATGACATAAGGATACCGTGTATTATGACGATTAAACGCTTTCATCGATTCAAACCCATATCTCTTCGTCACAGGTAATTCCCATGGAAGAATTCAATCTCCACTTGACGGGTGACATACACGCGGTAACTGCAGCGAACAATTTAATGGCCGCGCAAATCGACGCGAGATACTTTCACGAAGAGACCCAATCAGACAATGCTCTCTTCGATAGACTCGTGTCCACCGTCAAAGGATTTCGCAAATTCTCCAAAATCCAGTTGAGACGGTTGGCCAAACTGGGCATCGACAAAACCGATCCCAACAGCTTGAGTCCCGAAGAGCAGCGAAGGTTCGCCAGACTCGACATCGATCTCAAAAACATTCCATTCACCAGAGGTATACTTTTTGCACTCGACCTAACGTTCCACCTGAAAATGTTGGTTATTTAAAAATTTGTCGCTTTTACGTGGCAGTCATTGACACCAATGATCGTTACCTGCGCAAAGTAACGATCGGCCAGAACTCAACGGAAAAAAACCTGACGCGAGAATCGTCCTTCAAGATTTCCGTTGGATCGGAGGTCATGGCCATTCTCGCCCTCGCTACCGATGTCGAGGACATGAAGAGGCGTCTCGGCAACATGGTCGTTGCCTTCAGCAATAGTGGAGAACCACTCACAGCCGACGATTTCGTATGTTTGTTCAATTTTCAACGCTGAAAATCGTTAACGCTGCCAAATTTATCGTACAATAAAGTTGTTTTATTAATACAGGGCACGACCGGAGCTATGACGATCTTGATGAAGGACGCCATCGAGCCAACCCTCATGCAGAGCCTCGAGGGCACACCGGTGCTGGTTCACGCCGGTCCATTCGCCAATATAGCTCACGGCTGCTCGTCGGTGCTCGCCGACGCTATAGCCCTGAAACTGGTCGGGCCGAAGGGCGTGGTCGTCACCGAGGCGAGTTTCGGCTCCGATATCGGCATGGAGAAATTCTTCGACATCAAGTGCCGCACATCGGGCCTGAAACCCGACGCCGTCGTCCTCGTCGCGACGATTCGCGCCCTCAAGATGCACGGCGGTGGACCGCC